>RJWJ010003117.1:19024-36006 GCA_004363605.1 Indri indri | reverse complement strand
ACTTTTATTTCTTCCTTTATAATCTGTATACTTTTTAAAATTTGTCTTGCTGTATCGCACTGACTAGGACATTCAGTACAGTGTTAACTGAAGTAGTAAGGGTAGACATCCTTACCTTGTTTCCTAACTTGGGAGGAAATCATTCAGTCTTTTACCATTATGTACCAGGATGGTTGTAGGTTTTTCATAGATGCCATTTTTCAGGTTGATGATATTTTCTTGTACTCTCGCTTTGCTGAGAGTTGTTTTTTTGCTAAAAAATTATCCATGAATGTTGAATTTTGTCGAATGATTCTTTGCATTTATCAGGATGATCATATGCTTTTTCTGTTAGTTTGTTGATACGGTAAATTTCACTGATTGTTTTTTTTAAAATTGAAGTTATATATAGCAAAATTTACCAATTTATAGCAAATTACCAAATTTAAAAATTTAACTATTTTGGGGTATATAGTTCAATGGCTTTAAGTATATTCACAGTGTTGTGCAACTATCACCACTCTCTATTTCCAGAGCTTTTTCATCATCCCATACAGAAACTCTGTACCCTTTCCTCCAGCCATTGGTAACCTTTATTCTACTTTCTGTCTTTATGATTTGCCTGTACTCGGGACCTCATCTAAGTGGAATCATACAACATTTGTCCTTTCGTGTCTGGCTTATTTCACTTAGCATAAAGTTTCCAAGTTTTATCCATGTTCTAGCATGTATTAGAATTCTCTTCTTTTTAGGCTGAATAATATTTCATTGTATGTATATTTCACATTTTGTGTAACCATCTGTTGATGGACGTTTGGGTTGTTTCTACCTTTTGACTTGTCAATAATGCTGCTATCAATGTTGATGTGCAAGTATCTGTTTGAGTCCCTGCTTTCAGTTGTTTAGAGTATATACCTAGAAGTAGAATTGCTGGATCATATGGTAATTTCTTTATTTAGTTTTTTGAAGAATTGCCGAACTGTTTCCTATAGTGGCTATACTATTTTACACCCCCACCAGCAAAACATAAGGCTTCCAATTACTTTATATCCTTGCCAAAGCTTGTTTTGTTTTTAAAAAATAATAGCCATCATAATGGGTGTGAAGTGGCATTGATTGATTTTGAATGCCTGGCATAAACCCTAGTTGGTCACGATAGCATATTACCTTTTTTATATATTGCTGGAATAGATTTGCTAATATTGTTCAAGGATTTTTATCTCTGTGTATGAGAAATATTGGTCTATGTTTTTCTTATAGTGTAATATTTTTGGTGTGGGTTATCAGGAAAATACTGACTTCATATAGTATATTTGGAACTATCCCCCTCCTTTCCTATTTTCTGGAAGAGTTTAGTATTAGTTCTTCCTTAATTGTTTGAGAGAAGTTACTGGTAAAGCCTTTTTGGCTTAGAATTTTCTCTTTGGGAAGGATTTTTAACTACAAACTCAATTAAAAAAATACATATAAAGTTACACAGGTTATCTGCTTCTGCTTGAGTGAGCTTTGATAGTTTGACTCTTTCAAGGAGTTTGTCTATTTCATCTAAGTTGTTGGATTTATTACTATAAAGCTGTTCATAACATTCCCTTATTCTTTTAATGGCTATGGAATCTGTAATGTACACTCTCTCATTCTTGATGTTGATAATTTATTTCTTTTTTCTTTCTCTTCTGCTCAGTCTGGCTAGGGGCTTATCAATTTTTTTTTAATCTTTTCAAACAACTGGGTGTTGGTTTCATTGATTTTTCTCTATTTTTATATTTTCAATTTTATTGATTTCTGCTCATTTTATTTGCTCTGTGTTTTAATTTTCTGTTCTTTTCTAAGTTTGTAAGATGGAAGCTTAAACTGTGGATATGAGAAATTTCTTTTCTGATTTAAGTATGTAATGCCATGAATAATTTCTTTTTAAGTACTCATTTAGGTCTGTCCCACAAATTTTGACAAGTTGAGTTTTTATTTTCATTCAACTCATAATATGTTCTTTAATTTCCCCTTTGATCTCTTCTTTTAAGCTTTATGTCTGTTCTGATTTTCTATTTGTTTTATCAAGTGTTAGTCTCCAGCCATAAGTTTGAATTTGTCTACTTATCCTTTCAGTTTTTGTTTTATGTATTTTTAATTTTTTTTTATTCTCTGTTTCCTCCCACGAAGATGTTTTATGTATTTTGAAGTGTTGTTATACATACAAAGTTAGGGTTGTTATGTCTTTTTGATTACTTGACCACTTTATTATTGATATTTCCCCTTATTCCTTGTTCTGAAATCTGTTTTGTTTGATATTAATATAGCCACTCAGTTTTATTTTGATTGGTGTTTGCATGGGATATCTTTTTTTAAAATTTTTTAATTTTTTTTTTTTTTTTTGAGACAGAGTCTTGCTCTGTTGTCCAGGCTAGAGTACCATGGTGTCAGCCTAGCTCACAGCAACCTCAGACTCCTGGGCTCAAGCAGTCCTTCTGCCTCAGCCTCCCAACAGCTGGGACTATAGGTGTACGCCACCACACCTAGCTAAATTTTTTTTTTTTCTATTTTTAGTTGCCCAGCTAATTTTTTTCTATTTTCAGTAGAGACTGGGTCTCACTCTTGCTGAGGCTGGTCTTGAACTCCTGACCTCAAGCAATCCTCCTGCCTAAGCCTCCCAGAGTGCTAGGATTACAGGCGTGAGCCACCACACCCAGCCTGGGATATCTTTTTTCATCATTTTACTTTTAGCTTGTGTCTCTATGTTTAAATTGGTTTCTTTTAGAGAGCATATAATTGGGTCTTGCTTTTTAAAATCTAATTTGACAAACTCTGCCTTTTAGTTGGGGTAATTAGACCATTTGCCCTTATTATAGTTATTGAGGTGGTTGTATTTAAACATACCATCTTACTAGTTGTTTTCTGTTTTTTCCGCTCATTCTTTGTTCACTCTTTTTTCTTTAACCTCTATTGTGGTAAACATTTTACTTCAATATATATTTTAAACCCCATAATTCATGGGTACTAATTTTGCTTTATATAGTCAATTCATTATCTTTTTAAGTGGTTAAAATCAGGGAAAAATGTCTTTTATACTTACTTTCACTTTTGCCATTTTCAGTGTCCTTTATTTCTATAGATCCAAATTTCTTTCTGGTATCATACCCTGCTTGAAGAACTTCCTTTAATATTAGTTGTATTAGCAGGTCTGTGGGCAGTGAATTCTCTCAGCTTTTGTTTGCTTTAAAAAAAAGAAGCCTTTATTTCACTTTCATTTTTTTCCGTGATGGTTTTATTACGCACAGAGTGGAGAGAGGGCTCAGTCCTTCTGGACAGCTGCTTTCCTCCTGATACTCAGGATATTGCTCACTTCCTCTTGGTAGAGATGTATGTTTTTGTCTTTTTCTTGATGAACTTGAGGGCCTGCTTGTCCTTGTAGACCTGAGCAGCTCCACAGCACGCCACTTGCATGGGGCAAAGCCATACCTCTCAGGTCATGTCTCACGCAGACTTTGTATGCTTGGTGAGGCACCTGAGGTGGTGACATTGCCTCAGCTTACTGACACTCTTTATGATTTTTCTTTTCCAGGGGTTCTAAAGTGGCATGGATGATTGCCTTGATAAGTGTATTCTTGGATAAGTTGTGTTTGACATTTGAGTTTTACCCAGAAATTCATGTACTTTAGAACTGGGAAATTTCATGTATTATTTCTTTGATCATTTTCTTCCTTTCATTTTTGCTATATTGCTTTCTGGGATGCTGGTTAGTCTTATGGATGGTCTTGTGATTTTCTTTTTTGTTTTTCTCCCTATTTTGATCTCTTTTGTTCTATTTCTGAGGAGATTTCCTCGACTTTGTCTTCCAGTCTTTCTTTGACATTTTTACTTAAGTTATTGTGTTTTTGATTTCCCAGCATTTTTTCTTTTTAATTGTTTTTCATTCTGTTCCCTGTATTGTCCTCCTGTTCTTTGTGGGTCAGAAGCCAGGAGGTTGTCTTCTGAAGGGCAAATGAGGGAGGAGACTGAGGATCTTCTAGTATGTAACCTTGGACTCCATGTCCTTGTTTGCAGGGTGGCATGTGGATCTCACCCTCAACTGTGCCTGATATCCAGAGCCTCTCCTAAAGAGGAAACCCCCATTAGGAAGGGGTAGGCACCTGGCTGCTTGGGGTCAAAGAGGTGACTTGGGGATTTCATAATACCTTGAAAAGAGTTCTAGGCAATCTTTCTGTTTTCAGCTCCCTCCAGGATTCATCTTTAGATATACCAGAAGTACTTCTAATTCCTGAGACTTTCTGGGGTCCTGGGTCACAAATCACATTATTTGTAAGCTCTTTATTGGCTTCTTCCCTCTGCAGGTTAGGATTTAACCACTCACATCTGCTAAGCTAGTGACAGCCTGTTTATCTGCTTTTAGGGTCCAGACTTGGATTGACTTGTCTCTTCTCTGCTGTTGTCTCATTTTGCATTGTGTGTGTGTGTGTGTGTGTGTGTGTGTACTTACGGATTCTTAGATTATCAATTTAGAGATATTTTGGGAGAGAGAGGAGAATACTCCTTGTGTTCACTCTGCTATGTTTAAAAAGAAACCTTGCAAAAGCCTTGGGGTAGAAATCAGAGAGCCAGTAGGCTTGGGATTTAGTTGAAGGTGAAAAGTTAGGCACAGAGAATATAATCTAATATTTAAATAACCTTAATCATTGTTAGAGGAGAGGAATTAACAAAGGAGGAATGAAATGGTGAATATATTATTATCAACTTCAACCGAACTGCAAATGCCTGGGAATCTGCATTTTTCTAATCAGCTTGCTCTTCTCCTCCCTAAAGTGTCTTGTACCTTATTGTCTACACCTTCCTCAAATTTACAGCCTTCCTCAATCAGCTTTCCTTTCATTCTGTGATCTAGTCTTGTATTTCACAGAGAACATAGAAATGGGAGGCCCCACGGGCCTCCCGACCAACATATACCTGCATTTACAAACGTTTTTGCTCCTCCTCTGTCCTTTTACAACAGAGGAAGTGTCCTCATTGGATTAAAGGCCAGTCCATCTGTGTATATCAGGAATAGCCAGTCACTGAGAGGAGTGCCTTACAGAGATCACTGATTCTCAAGATGGGGTTGAAAGTTACAATTTTAAGTGATGTCAGTTTGTAAGGTTCTGCAGTCCATGGAATCTTGGATATGGAAGCAAACAAGGCATGTTGGTTGGCTTTTGATTAGGGATTTGCAGGATGGGTTTACAGAAGGGCAAAGGGGTGAATAGTTGAGAGCTGAAGGGAGAATGATATGGGATCCCAGTGAGGCAGATAGGAAAGTAAGCTGTAAGTAGTGCAGTAGATTGGGGAAAATCAAAAGGCTGGAAGGACTGAAATTCAGTTTAGAAAAAGCATGTTTATAGGAGTAAAGGAAGTGATCTAAGTGTACGATAGAAGAAATACAGAAGAAAGATCTGGAAGATGAGCTGTACTTTGTGCCTGTGGGTTTCCCCTTTCCATGGTTCTCATTAATAACTTCTTCGGCCTTGTCCCTGCTGACCCCTTCCCCATACTCTTGGAACAGTGATCTCTAAAAGAGTGAGAAATCTTGGCATTAGGCATAGCTCTCAGATGAAAATCAAATGCTACCTACTGGTTAAAATTCATAGTTATTAAGGTAACAAAAGCAAGGTAAGGGACAGAAGAAATTAGTACAGTTGAAATGAAACAGATTTTATTTATTCCACTCATTAAAAGTGAAAATCTACTTATTTGGAAGGCCTAGAATGCTGCATCTAACTATGGAACTTCTCCAGGGTTCCTGAAACATAAGTACTTCTCTAAGAGCCTAAGCAGTTGACAGTAGTTTGATAAGTATACACTATGTTTTAAAGGTATGAATAAAATTAAAAGTAAGGAAAGAATTAAAAAGAAAAGTTGAATATATTTTGTCTCTTTCTCTTCACCAGGTTTTCACACTAACAACGATTTTAGCTTTTCAACATCTTCTAAATTCTTTTCATCCCTCATACGTAGGTACTTGTTGTTTCTCCTCATTTGTTCTTTACAGTAGTCCCTTGCATCCACGCATACCTTTAGAGCATTCTTCTTATTAGTTCCAAATTCTATTCTTTATCCCAGTGTCATTCTTTCCTTTCTTAGGTGTAAACAGTAAATGCACAGTGTATACCTCATCCATAACCATAACTTTTGTTTTCATTTTCTTCAGCTGCTTCTTTCTTTCCTAATAATTATAGTACAAAGGTAGCACGGCTACTGTCTCTTCAGTTGGAAGACCCAGGTTGATGTGCTGGTACCTCCACATGTTATCTCTGTGACCTTAGACAAATTATTGAACCTCTCTCACCCTAGTTTGCTTCTCTGTAAAATTGAATATTAATATCACTTATTTTCCAAATTTTTGTGAGGATGAAAATGAGATAATCCAAATCCATGCAAAACACTTAGCACATTAGCAACCACACTTTAAGTCTTAAGTGTTAGCTGTTAGCTGTCACTACTATCAGTCTGTTTTATTACACAGCAATTTCTGTCCTGTGAAGGATGCCTGTGTTAGCATTTTGCAGTCAAAGGTTATAGCAGCAATCTCTCAGAATGGTGAATGTGGAGTAAGGGAGGAATTTGTATTTTAAATAGATAAAAGAAATAAAAGGAAGAAAGAGACGCTGTTTGGTTCATATGAAGCCATTGGCTGTTTCTAACATGCCATCAGCTTATTTTTCAGGATTCTTTATTTTCTTTTTTGCTTCTTTTGTCTGCCACTATATCTTTCCTTGTCACCCTAAGATGTGTAATAAAAATGAAAGAGAATTCAATAAGAAAAATTATTTTAAAAATAAATGAACGTTGGTTAACTATTTACTAGAATTGTATTTTATGTATATATCTGGATTTAATTTATCCATTTGGCCTTTGACATCTGATGACATAAATATAAAATGCTGATCATAATAAGAAGTAAGCCTTTTTTTTTTATCCACCTCTGTTCTTCATATCAATAGTACCAGCTCCACAAAAAGAAAACATCATCAGTTAAAGGCACTTATTAATTTGGTTAGAGTACTTACTACAAAATATCTGTGTTTCAGTTTGTATTTAATACCAAACAGATCATTTGGCAAAAGTCCAGATATTACATGTTTTCCTTGAAGTTAGGGCTTAGCTTTCAATTTTTGTGTATGTCCTTAGCAGTATTTGGTGATCCTTATCACAGTACTTCTGCAGAACGAACATTGTAACATTTCTGTTGTTAATCTGACCTCAGGAGTGATAAAGAAGCTCTGTTAGTCGCTTTAGTACTTGTGATGATTGTTATTGTTTACTGTTTGAATAGGAATTATTTATTTTTTAATCACCAAGCTAAAGATTATGTTCTATGTAATACATATACTGAATATCGGGCTTTCTTGATACCTTAAATTATAGATTTAAATGAGCAGATAAAAGCAGAAAGAGACATAAAAATAGATTCAAATGCAGGTAGATGATACTGTTCACGTTACTTGTGTAGCCATTGTCCCAGGATCAGAGATGGAGAGAATGTGCAAAAAAACTGTATGAGAGACCTGTGTCTTTGCTTAATTGATCAGTCAACATTTTTTCTTTTTGAATAAGCCTGTTTGTCTGTATTTAAACAGTTAATTTAATCTTTCAGACAGGGGAAAACAAAGGATGGAGTGGCCCGAAGGCTGGGTTTCCTGAACCACCAAGTAACAGTAAGTTCTCATTTTTATGTTATCTGCACTTGGTATTCATCAGTGGCTCAGTGACTAGCTATCCCTGTGTCTGTATGGGCCCAAGATGCCCAGTATTGTGGAGGGTACAAAGGAGTCATGGTGTTTGCTCTCCTGAAACTAATAGAATAACTGGAAAACTAAGACACAGACACCCATATCCTTAACGTGGTTAAACTGTTACAGATGGAGTACCATTTAATCTACATAGTGATGGCATTCTTATTTTAAGTTGTCATTTTTATTGAAACAACATTATTATAAGATAAAAAATTTGAAAAAGAATCAGTTATCCGCAAGCCGATTGTGCTATCAAATCAACTTTCACTGTTCCAATTGTTTTTATATGCACACAAATTTTTATATAATTATAATATGGATAAAATTTTTATTCTGTTTTCATTTAACGTTGCCATATGCATTTTTCACATTTTGCTGAGTCATTCGAATTTTTAATATTTTGTTAAATTCACTAAGTGAAATATCAGAAATGTAAGAGGAAAATTACTCAGTTTCATCCCACTTACAATATTGTCAGACATTTAATGATCAACTTCAGTTTATTTCTTTTTGCAAATGTACATGATCAAGATATTTTGCATTGGACATATAGAGATTTTTCCTTTTCCTTTTTCCCTGCCCCTCCCCCAAAAGCATCTGTTTTCACCGAAGTGACCATTTTACTGTAAATCTGTGAATCAAAACATTTAACCAGTGAAAACACCCAATCTCATTTCTAACCCTATCTCTCTTCATTACAACCTCTGAACACTGAAAAAGCTTAAATCTGTAAATTGTCATATTGAAGGATCTTTAGTCTTTGATATTAGCAGCTCATCTCTTGAAGTATAATGAAATTAGTAACAAATTCTTATCAAAGCATGCTTACAAGGATTGAATTCTTGGATCATCAAAACTAGCCTCTTGAAAAGAATGTTTCAGTGAGGTAATGGTATTTTTGGGTTACTTTCTGGGAATAATTTAAGTTAACGTGCCTCTGAGCCCTTGGACTATGTACATAGGGTGATGAATGTGGTGGGCTTAGCACATAGCCCAAGGAAAAAATGGAATCAATTCAGGATTCCTAGAGTTTGTGTTTAATTCCTTTGATGTTCGAATATATCGGTTCATAATTGCTTGGTAAGGGAATGTAAGAAACAGTAAATTGATTGCAGTTTTATATAAAGTACTTAGTACAGTACCTGTTTCCTAGTAAGCATGTAATAAATGTTGATTTCCTTCCATGCTTCCTCCTTCCTTTCTTTTGTAAAAATGATATAATTCTGTGTAGGTTTGCCAGAAGTTCCCTTCTTATACTTTTTATCTGTCAGATGTTTTTTGCATACACGTGGTAACAAAAGAATACATAGTTTATTCTTGAATAGTTATATTTTGGCACTGGACATTTTTTTCAAATAATATAAACGTTATGCATTTGAATATAGAAGCCAAATAGTTATTAACTTGACAGTTTTAACATGAGAGTACATTATAGATCATCTGCAAGATGATAAACAGTGATATTTCAGCCCCTAACTTTATGTGTTTGTTGATTTTTTTTTTTTTTTAACTTGCTAAGAAACACTAGAACTTGTCTGCAAGTATGGGAAGGGATATCACAATGAGGCCAATGAGTTTTTAAGTAATCAGAAATGTGTAATAATGCATAAAAGTTTTGCTTTAGATACAAAGTTAAAAGTGATAAAGCTATCTGAAGCCAGCTTAAAAACTTAACCAAACTCTTGACTCTTTAGGAATCCCTCTTGTCTACTACAATGGTTCAAATTGAACATTTGAAAAAAGAACGTTTTCTCTCCTCTTTCTAGCTGTGAGGGGTGAGAAAGCTGATATAAGGGTTCTTCCAAATGAACACTGAGTGGTCCCTGCCCTGGGTTACCATAGAGGATACTGGCAGTCTAGCTCCAGAGTAACTGTTTCACTTCCCAAGGGCTGTTGCTCACTAGTGAAATCCCAGAGTCCTCCCGGAGCTAGCTCGAAGCTACTTAAATATAACATTAGGAAAATGTGGTCTCTGCTTAGGAATTGATCACTCAGGTGATGAATCCATTACCTGAAAATTAATTTAAGTTCATATATTATGGTAACATTTAGGTTAACTTCTCTTCTACTTAATCAGTTCCTTACGTTTGAAATTCTGCTCTAAATTATTTCTGTCCTGTGAAGAATACCTGAGTTAGTATTTTGCAGGCAAAGGTTAGAGTAGAGATCTCTCAGGATGGTACATGTGGGGGAAGACAGGAATTCGAGATTGCCAGTGCTGGCTGCCTCACAGACATGTTGTCTGATCTTGAACAACTCATTTTACATCTTATTCATTGTGCTAAGAGTTATGCATGCTAATTTATAATGTTGGGAATCTTTAATTATGTGACATTTATAAAATGATTATATCCTTGAATATAACATCTGGAAAGGTAACATATTACTTCGTGAAAAACACTATGTCATCATAAAATGGCTTTCTCTATTATGTCTTTGTTAAATTCTACATTACTTCGAAATTGTAGTTTTAAAGATCAAATTTTTAAGCCAGACACAGTGGTGCCTGTCGTCCCATTTACTGAGGAGGCTGAGATGGGAGAATCACTTGAGTCTAGGAGTTCGAGTCCAGCCTACATAGCAAGACTTTGTTTCTTTAAAAAAAAAAAAGAAAAAACAAATTTTTAGGCACCCATTATTTGGATAAATAATATGAAATTAGCTTGGAACCATAATGTACAAAAATTAAAAGAAGGAATGCAGAATTGGAAAGGAGAAAGAGGGGAATTTTAATCTACTATAGCTAGCACCTAACTATAAGTAGACAAAAAATGTTAATGTACATGTGCATTTAATTTTTGAAGTGGAAGATTTTTTTTAAAGATTACAGTCATAAGAAACTGCTAACAATTACAACTAAAAAATGGTTTAAATGGTTTTGCAAGTGATTGTGATTACATAGCCTGGTTCCTCAATTTATTTTCCTGGCTTGATTGCCCGCAGATTTAAAATATGGACCTAATTTCTGCATGCTGCTCAGGCTTTCTTCATTGTACTGAAATGTAGCAGAAGGTAGACTATTCTAAGTGTGTTTTTACCCTTTGAATCACTGTCATAGTTACATTGAAGTACAAGAACACATAACTCTGTGTTAAATTTAGCATAGGGCAATTTTATGCTAAATTTACATATTTATGCTTGGCATATACATGAAAAACTAGATTTTTACATATGAATGACTAACAAGTGTTTTAAAAAGATCATGCATTTTGAAGATCTACTGATGGATCTAAATCCATCTACTGATGGAAAACTTTGTAAAATATTTAAATACAGTTCAGTTGATAATATCTTTTTTTTTTTTTTTTTGGTATTCACATTCCATGTTATTAATACAGGGTTTTACTTAAAAACAGGTTCATTGTTTCTTAAAGGTGAACTCTAGCTTAATACAGAATTGGACTAAGCTCAAAGGTATTCACTGTATGTGCCGAATCCACCCACTAAAAGATTATTTGGAGGCAGTTTTCACATAAATATTTTTCCGTTAACCTTTTAAAAAGTTTTATTTAGCCCCTGTGAAATATGCTAGCTCTTCTAGGTTCATTAGAGATGACCTAAGATAAATACTTTTGGGATAGGATAGAGTTCTTATTGACCTTTCCAGGATCTTAGTTGACTTCCCAACGTTTTTGTCACTTTTGTTTCACATACATGTACTATTGCATCCTGGAAGCAGGAGGCTGCACCATCCCAGTGATATGACATTGGATAGATTGCCTGCTTGTTTCCCATATGCTGTGTACTGTATTTGAAACCCCTACTTTTCTTTCTTTTTGGGGGGTTGGGTGGGGTATACAGGCTCCACTTTTAAGATAATTGATTAATATATGTCTTTCTTTACTAGTGTTTTGGTAGAGTTTCCTGAACAAATTCTTTTGGGAGCTCCCATAACAGAAACCACTTTGTAATGAGACAGTTAAAATAGTTGGAGCCAACTGGATTTAAATATAAAGCTGAGTGATCCAACTTAATTTATTTATTTAGACATAAATATTGTGTTGGAAATGTAAGAGTGTAGCTGGCTTGTAGTGATCTTATTGAAAGGGATTGATGGGTTACTTGTGCTGGGCAGCCCGGTTCCCAAATACCTGGTTGTTTTCAAACAAAGGCAGGTCCCATAAATAGAGGGCTATCTATCTGGAGCAGTCAGGAGCAACAGGAACAGATACATCCTCATTGCTGTCCATCTGACACTGCAGATGGAAATACTCTTCCTCCCCTGAACAAAGGAGGAAAGATACAAATATTCCAGAATACCATCCTTTTCCATTGGTGGCTATGTTAGACCGACCTGAAGTGTTAAGAAGCTATAAGCTTTGTAAAAAAATCACATTGGCAAGGATTCTCTTTTCTTACCTACCGAATCTAGGAAGATTAGAGGTAGTGTTAAGCTTGCGTCTGTTTTAGTCATATCAATTGAGTCTGTATTTTAAGGCCCATTCATTCAAAGGAAAAAGAATCTGAAATTAGAAAGGAAGTTTTTAATAAGATTAGCACAGATAGCATATTTTTCTGAAATAATCTCAGGAAAGATTTAATGAATTTAAATTTTCATGATTTTAAAAACTTGTTTGACTCATTTTTTACATACACACAAAGATTTCAGATACGTATTTTTTTTTAAAAAAAGAAATAGTATAATCAATTTAAGGGTGTATTTATTGGTTGTAGCATGATAGTGTTTTTAAGCAGAAGAGCAAAGAATGAAATCATAAAACAGAGATGGATTTGGATTCATAAAAACTAAAACCAAGTTCAGGGAACAGCAGAAGAAAATAAAAAGGCAAATGACAAAAGAGCGTAAATTGCAGCTGCATATATAACAACAGGTTGAATATACACAAAGGACACATACAAGTCAAAAAAAAAAAAAGGCTAACACCCCAGTAGAAAAATGACCAAAGGTGTTAGAGAAACATCTTAAAAGAACAAGCAATAAATAATGAAAAAAACTGACCAATCAGGAAAGTGCAGATTAAAAATAAATGTTATGAAATTTCTGATCCATAAAAATTATCAGGGATCTAAAAATGATAATTCCAACTGTTGGGGAAACAGGCCCTTGCATGCTGCTGAGAGGATTGTGACTTAGTACTGCCTTTTTGAAGGGAAGTAGCATAAGTACACAAAGCATAAGCCCATGTCTTTCTAAAGCTTAACTAAAATGTATGGAAAAATAGAATAGTTTTCTATAATAAACATATACTGGTTTTATAATTAGAAAACAAATCAAGTATATTTAAAACACAGATATACAAATTTTGGCCTGAAATGCATAATCTGACTGAATTTAAACATAAATAGTATATATTAAACAGCTAGGGAAGCAGAGTTGTCTCTATACAGAATTCCACTTGGGGAACATTTTCGGACTTTTTTTTAAGGAAGAAGAGAAAATGTGTAGTTTTCTAAAATCTGAATGAAATTTCAGTCTCTGAAATTTGAGCTGGAAATCTAGAATATGTGCTTTTTATTCTAAGAGGTCTATATGGATAGAAAGGTGTTTAAAATTAGTATTTTCAAAACTAGAAAACAGACTGTAGTGACAAATGGTTAAGTGTCTTCCAGAAATTAAAAGTTGAAGTCTTAAGAACTTCTTAATTGATATTCTCTGTTAGCAAAGAAACTGTATAATAAGCATAAGGAGAAAATAAGGGTAATGCTCATATTCATTCTTACCTAGAAAGATAGAGTTTTATAAAATCTCAAAGTGTGTTACAGTTTGCCAAGAAACATTAAACTGTATTATTTTTAAAGAAAAAATAAGTAATACTTGATACATAATATATCAATATTTAACACTTATATAAGTTATGAAACATGATAATAAAATAAACACCCACGAACCCACCACCCCATTTAAGAACCAGACATTACCAATATACCTTCACCTTTATCTTCCTTTTTCATATCACCTTGCCTATCATGCCTCACCCAACAGAGGTAACCACTATCTCTGGATTATTTAGTGCAGAGGGATGGGGTCTCGCTGTGTTACCCAGGCTGGAATCCAGTGACACAATCATAGCTCATCACAGCCTCTAATTCCTGGGCTCAAACAGTCCTCCTGCCTTCACCTCCTAAGTAGTTACGTCTACAGACACATACCACCATGCCTGCCTAATTTTTAAATTTTTTGCCGAGACAGGGTCTCGCCTCATTGCCCAGGCTGGTCTCAAACTCCTGGCTCAAGTGATCCTCCTGCCTTGGACTCCCAAATTGCTGGGATTACACTCATGCGCCACTGTGCCCAACCTTGTCTCTAGATTTTATATGCAGTTGCCCCAACCTTTATTCCTTTTATCAAATAAATATGAGTCTTTAACAGTATTTGTTGAATTTTGCTTTTTTTTTTTTTAACTTTAGAAAAATAGCATGATAATGTATATTGTCTTCTGGAAATTATTTTTCCCCCTCTTACCATTGCAGTTTGAGATTATTTTATTTTGTTACATAGAGTATTTCATCTACCGTGTGAATAATTCTGTAATGATTTAGCCATTCTATTATGGGTCCACATTTGGGATTTTTCAGGATTTCATTGTTATAAACAAAATTACTGTGAACATTTTTGAACATATCTACTGGTGCATGTGTATCAGAGTTTCTGGGAACACACCTAGGAGTGAAATAGGGTACGTGTAAGTGCAAATTTACAAGAAATAATAGTTGTTTCATAGTGGAGAGCCCACCAAAGTATCTGTCCTCCGTATTGCCAGAAGTAGAAAATTTTTACCATTTTTTTACCTTTGATTTCATTCTTGATGAAGTTAGTTGGAGTTCAAATTCCACTATCCCCTTAATCTTTATTTTTTGCTTTTACTTAGTTTTTTGAATGGGGAAAAATCAAAATGGCAAAAAAGTAAAAAAAAACTCTCCATACTTTTGTCCTCATTAGCAAAATTTCCACCCTCACCCTCTAGTGAGTAATTTATGGTTGGTTATTTTCTTGTGTATTGTTTCAGGATCTTTTATACAGATTCAGATAAATTCAAATATGTATTATTTAATCTGCTAGCATTTCAGACATGCCGTTCTATAATTTTCACTTAAAAATATGTTCTGAAGATCCTTTTGTATTGATATATATGTAGGGCTTTATTATTTTTTAACCAGTTTCTAATTGACAGGCATTTAGATTATTTACAATATTTTTCTATGTTCTAGTGTATTTGTTGGATAAATTCCTACAAGTGGAATTACTGAGTTTAAGAATATGTCTACTTCTAATTTTGATAGATATTGCCAGATTACCCTTAATAGATACCAGTTTATATTCCTACCAGCAATATATGAGATTTCCTGTTTCCCTACAGCCTCAATAACACAAATGTGCTATCAAACTTCTGGATCTTTGCCAATCTGATAGCTGAAATATGGCGTTCAGAACAGTTTTGTCTTTCTCCTATTAAAAATGAGACTGAACATGTTTTTGGTATATTTTTGAGCCATTTCTATACTTTTTCTGTCATATCTATTGCCCACTTTAAAATTAGATTGTTGGTCTTTTTCTTTTACTTGATAGCACTGTGTATGTGTTTGTGTGTGTCTGTGCCTTTATGATATGACTTTCAAATATTTTCCCTATTTTCTTTATAATGGAATTTTCTTTTAAAGTTTAGTTTTATTTTTAGTGTATTCGAATGACCTTTTTTAATAGTCTTTTCTCTTATAGCATTTGTAATCTCGGCATAATTAATAATGCCTTCCCCAGTCTGAGCTTATAAAAATTTCTTTTAAGTTACCTTCTGGAACTTTTATAGTTTTGTTTTTTTATCTTGAAATGTTTGATCCATATGGGATTAATACTGAAAGTGTGGATCTAACTTTATTCCCCACTGCATTGAGACCTCATCGTTATTCTATACTAAGATTCTGTATGAATTTGGTTTTATTCTGGACTTTCTGTTCTGTTCATCTGACTATGTATTCATCTGCCAGTTCAATCATTGAGTCTTTATTGTGTTTTAACATGAGTCAGTTTAAAGCTCTTTGTGTTTAAAGAAATGTGAATGAAGATGTGATTGGCCCATGATCTTCTTGCATATACTGCCTGAAGTACAAGTAATTGAAAAACTAAAAATTCCCTTAACACCAGAAATAAAAGCTGTGGGGGCGAAGCATCAATTATAAAGCACTAAAAGAAGCAGCAGGGAGCTGCATGGTCGAAAGCTGTTAAGGCTCAGGAGGCAGTGCAGAGAGCCTCCCTAAAACTGTGTATAATGCGAATATATCATTTAGTCTTTCATTTGTTCAGAAAGTATTAATATTTATTGGCTGCATTGTACAATTTTTGGTGACATTGATGATGTCAGTAGTTTTTCCAGTGGAAATTACTTCTTGAAAAACTAGTCAAATATATAAGATAAACATTGATAACCACCACCATCCCTTTCACCGCCCAAATAACAAAAGGTGGGAAACTTAAAAAACAAAAAGAACAAGTGTTATTTGAAAGAAATGTCAATTATATTTGATCTAAAAAAATCAAATAGCACAGTACTGAACATTGTTGGTGCTCAATATTTGAACAAATAAAAGAAATAGATTTTTTTTACTTTTTTCCTCACTGTATCAATGATCTTTTAAGTAGTTTATAATATATACCAATTAGCTTCCTCCAAATGTGTTTGAAACAGAATCCTAGAAATTTAGATATCATCAAGACCTGTGGTTTTCAGCTTGGTGTTGCTGGACTCAGTATAATAATGGTTGGCACTATTGGTATTTCAACAACCTAATAGAAATAATGCACTTAGTAGATTATTTTGCTTTGGTTAGAATTTTATCTGAATTCGTATCTCAAGATGTTCTGAATCTCAGGTTGGCAGTCTTTGAAAGATGATTTATTATTACTTAATAAATGCAGTCTGTCTGAAAGACACATCCTTTAAACATGGTATGAATAGAAGAAAAACAACATGAGTCCTATGTGAAAATATTGGAGACTCTCCAGCCTCACATTTTACAAATAGGAAAATTGAGACTTAGGCGATTTTATAATGTGTCCAAAGACACTCTGTTAGTTAATGATAGCGAAGACTTGCATCCATGTCATTTGATTCCAAGGTCTGTACATTTGCCATTAGACAACAAGTTTATTTCTAGATAATATTATTATTATTATTTAGTAGAAACAGGGGACTCACTGTTGCTGAGGCTGGTCTCGAACTCCTGAGCTCAAGTGATCCTCCCACTTCGGCCTCCCAGAGTGCTAGGATTACAGATGTGCGCCACTGTGCC
>RJWJ010003117.1:0-18924 GCA_004363605.1 Indri indri | reverse complement strand
TTAAGAATTAGAAAATGTTAGTAATAGTCCACTTTTAAAAACACTCAACAGGCTTTTTGGGTGATGCTATTCAAGGGTGTTCTTTCATTCCAAGCTTTCCGGTTTGTGTTAAGATGATTCATAGACTATTAGAGATACAAGAGATTTTCAAGTTCTTCATATCTAATTCATTTTACAGATGAAGGAAACAGCATAAGGAGGATATCTGCTGCCCCAATTAGAACCCAGATAGCTGGGCTTCAGTCTAGTGCATTTACCAATGTACTATTGTTGTCTTTACTTTGCTACATTTTGTACTAATACAGAATGTCAGATTTTATTTTATTTTATTTTATTGCTTTACCATTTTAAAAATTTAGTTATAGTAGGCTCTTACTTAGCATTGTTGATAGGTTCTTGGAAACTGCAGCTTTAAGTGAAACAGTGTTATAATAAAACCAGTTTTACCATAGGCTAATTGATAAAAACAAGACCTAACACATTAACTGCCATGTGAATTGTATTTAACTCAGGCTAGTGTTGAGGTTGGGGCCTCGTGAAGCATATGTAACTCACACATCTCTTTACCTTATTCACCGTACCCATGGGCACAGAAAACAAAAAATAACAAATTTTTCATTAAATTAGAAAGGATCGTTTTGTTTTCAAAGTTTTATTCTGTTTTCGTAATAAAACACTGTGGCCCCAAGGAAAAGTGTTTTTTCTCTAGTGTGGCAGTTAATGTGTTACATTCCTGTAGTTTACTTGTGATCACAA
Organism: Indri indri; assembly: GCA_004363605.1. NCBI lineage: Eukaryota > Metazoa > Chordata > Mammalia > Primates > Indriidae > Indri > Indri indri. Next base: position 18,168 of record RJWJ010003117.1, on the reverse strand, counting down.
AAACATCACCAGATTACTAAATAACAACCCCCAAAACTACTAATAATACACATCACAGTAAATGTGGGCTACGTGTACATTTAAGAAAGATTGATAAAAAGAAGATAATTACCCAAGTTTTTGTGAATCAATAAGTGATGACAGTCATAGTCACGGTGGATAAATCAAGGACTAAAAGTTTACAAAGTGAAAACTGTAAGGAGCACCTTGTACCACAATGCAGTTTAAAAACAAACAATAACAAATATAATGGATTCACTAAATGTTTTCATACCACATTGTTTATTGTCATACATTTGTATAATTTTCACTTATTTTACAATAATGTATATTCATTTAGCCATTTATTTCCAACCTGCTATTCCAGAGCCAATCCCAGCAGCTCAGGGTACAAGGAACCAACCCTGGACAGGATGGCATTTCATCCCAGGATGTACACACACACACACACACATCACCCCCCATACACACACTCATACTGGGGCAGTATAGACATGCCAATTAACCTAACGTGCCCATCCTTGGGATGTGAGAGGAAACTGGAGTACCTGGAGAAAATTCATGCAGGCATGGGGAGAACATGCAAACTTTACACAGACAGTGGCCCTAGATGGGAATCAATTTTTTTCTCATCAATGTTATAGTGAAATGATATTGAGCAAAACAACATTATTTGAGGGTCTGTTGTATACATTTTCCATTGTGGTAAAAAACAAGATCTACTGTCTTAATAAATTTTTAAATGAATAGTACATTATTGTTAACTATAAGCACAATGTCATACAACAGATCTCTAGAACTTTTTTATGTTGCATGACTGAAATTCTATACTCAATGAACAGCAACTCCCCATTTCCTCTCCCCCATCCTCTGGCAACCACCATTCCACTTTTTATTTCTGTGAGTTTTGCTAATTTAGATACTTCATATAAGTGGAATCTTGTAGTATTTGTCCTTCTGTTACTGGCTTATTTCACTTAGCACAGTGCCCTCAGAGTTCATCCATCTTGTGGCACATGGCAGGTTTTCTTTTCTTTTCTTTTTTTTTAATTGCTGAATAATATTCTGTTGTTTGTATGTACCACATTTTTTAATCCATTCATTCATCAGTGGACATTTAGGTTATTTTCACCTCTTGGCTATTGTAAATAATGCTGTAGTGAACACAGGAGTGCAAATATTTCTTATAGATCTTGTTTTCAGTTCTTTCGGATAAAAACAAGTAGATTGCAGTATCATGTGATAGTTCTATTTTTAATGTTTTGAGGAACCTCTATACTGTTTTCCACAGCAGCCACACTATTTTACATTCCCACCAACAGTGCACAATTGTTACTAATATAATTTCTTCAAATCCTTGCCAATACTTGTTATTTTCTTTCTATTAATATTTTATTTTCTTTTCTTTTTTTTTTTCTTGTAATGACCATCTTAATAGGTATGAGGTGATATCTCATTGTGGGTTTGATTTGCATTTCCTTGATGATTAGTGATGATCAGCATCTTCTCATATACCTGTTGGCCGTTTATATGTCTTCTTTGGAGAAATTTTTGTTTTAAGTTCTTTGCCCATTTTTTAATTGGGCTATTCTTTTTTTGTTATTGTTGCTATTGAGTGCTATTAGTTTCTTATATATTTTGGAAATTAACCTCTTATGAGATATTTAATTTGCAAATACTGTCTCCCATTCTGGAAGTTGCATTTTCACTCTGTTGATTGTGTCCTTTGCTGTGTCAAAGCTTTTTAGTTTGATGTAGTCCAATTTGTATATCTTTGCTTTTGTTGCTTTTGGTGTCATACCCAAGAAATCATTGACAAGACCAACGTTATGAAGCTTTTTCCCTAGTTTTTTTTTGGTTTGTTTTGATATATATTTTTAAAAATCATTTTTATAGCTTAAGGTCTTATGTCAAAGTCTTTAATCCATTTTGAGTTAATTTGTATATATGCTATAAAATCAGAGTTCAATTTTATTCTCTTCCATGTGTATGTTCAGTTTTCCCAACACCATTTGTTGAAGAGCCTATCCTTTCTCTATTTTGTAGTTTTGGCTCCCTTGATGAAGATCATATACTTCCATTTCTTTAGGGTCAGTTCCTGGAGATTTATTTTGTTCTTTCTTTGGGCATGTTTCCCTGTTTCTTTATGTATCTCATAACTTTGTGTTGGGAGCCATGCATTTGAAAAAAATAGCCACCTCTTCCAGTCTTTATGGACTGGCTTCATACAAGGAAAGACTCTCACCAATCAGCCTGGCTAAGATTCTAGACACCCCTGAAACCTTTTTTTTGGGGGGGGGGAGAATTTGACTTCTCTGGGCCTGTGCATATAATTTCTTAATTAGAGGGGTTTGCTGGTTTCTTTTTCAGGAGCTTGTAATCTCTTGCTTCCTTTGGTGTCTGTCTTCAGCATTGCAGATTTTCTGGTTCTGTAGCAGCAAGCTGTCCTGCTTTCCCCCATCCTCAGTGGCCAACCAGGCATCCAAAGTATGCTGGCTCCTCTTCAGCACCCCAGTTCAGGATAAACAGATACCAGTCCCTTTGGCAATCCTCAGAAGGGCCAGCATGCTAGATGCACATTTCATTCCTTTCCCTCCCTTCTAAGGGAGAAGCCTCAAGTTGTGTGCCTTCTCTTGATCGCACTGAGGTGTACCATCCACAGCAAACTGTTCCCTGCTCTTCTTTGTTTGCAATAGCTCCAGGTATCCAAACTGTGCTGGTTCTGTCAGCACTCCAAGTGAGGTGAGACAAAAACCAGCCCTTTGGGCAGCCCTCTGAGAATCCAAAATGTTGCACCCACACTCCTCTCGTCTTTACCCTGGGGGAGAAGTTGTGATCTGGAATGTTTTCTTCTGGCACTGAGCTGTGCCCACCTGGGGGAGGGGCTGTTGTAGGTAAAGTGAAATTGTTCTTACCTATTTCAATGTGGCTGTTATTGGCTTTGTGCTCACCTGGGTTACTGCAGCTTCTTAACTGGATTCTGGAATGCTCAAAGAGGTATTTTGGTCTGTATATTATCGTTAAATCAATACATCTGTTAGGGAATGAGGGCTGGAACTTTCCGTTTTGCCATCTTGCTGATGTTACCTCAGAGACTTCTTTTGTATTAAATTTTTTATTTTGAGAAAATTGTAGTTTCAAATGTGGTTGTGAGAATTAATTCAGAGAGATCCTGTGTACCTTTGCCTGATTTATCTACGGTAACATCTTGCAAGACTGTAGTATAATAACAACTAAGCTATTAATACAGACAAGTTGCAGAACAGTTCTGTCACCACAGTGATCCCTCATGTTGCCCTATTATAGCCATATCCTCTCCCCTACTCTCAACCCTGGATGGTGTGGGAATTCTGGCCCCCACGTGGTCTTTACTGACAGTGTAGTGGGGTGACCTTATTCCTGCTAATCGTGACTCTCTTCTGTTTCTTTCCTGACACCATATATAATTTGGAGGGGAGGGGCATCTCATTATTGCCAGGTGGGGGTAGAAGTTCAGACTCTTTATGTGGTCCCTACTGATACCACAGTGTGAGGATTCAAATCCCAGCTCCCTACTCAGCTTTCTGTGGCACTGGCATGTCAGGGAAGGTGGGGAGCTTCATTACAGCTGTGCAAGTGTGAAAACCCTCACTTAGCCTTTGTTGCCATAGGTAAGAGTGGGAGAACAGGTTTTTATGTTTATTGGCTGGAATAAGTGGGTTTGTCTAAATTTTGTCTTGTTAGGCTGTTCCTTTTCTGGTCCTAAATAAATGAATTTGTTGTTTTTAGAAGATGATTTTAAAATTGGATAAGTATTTAATATTTATACATTTCCAATTTGTTATTTTTTTATTAATAATGTGGAATCTTTCATAAGTTTCTGAGTAATATGTAGACTAATTTATAATAAATTGTTAAATCAGAATTAGATTATGTAAGGAGAATTGAAAGACAGCAATATGTGGTTAAATTCTTTCATCCTTAAAGCTGTGCTTAAATTTTTCTGTTATGGTGACCTAATACTTGAAGATACGTGCTTCCCACAAATAAAATTATGAGCATGGCTAATCACGTTATTTTTACGTCTCTCCCAAAGGGTGGTTTCACAATGAGAATCTTTTTTTTTTTTTTTTTAAAGTAACTTTACCCTGGCCGTCATCCCTGTCTCTTCTATGACTACACACGGAGAGACTCTGGTTCATTGAGTCTAGAAAATGGGTCTGAAATGAAGAGAGAAGACACCTCATTTTGAGTTCAGTATCTTGACAGTTTCTTTTCTCTGTCATAGTGTTTGAGTATTTCAGGAATCCAGATGCACGGAATCTCTTAAATGTATAGATGTAAAGAGCAGTAGTATTTGGTTTTGTTGTTTATTTTACTATTGGAAAGTAGTCACATGTACTGACTCCATAGTCAGATGCCTGGGTACCCTGTCCCAGCACCTGGCACTTACTGGCTACGATGTAGAGCCAATTATATAACCTTGGAGTTATGTAATTGGAGGCTTGAATCCTTCAACTATAAAATGGGGATAATCATATCCCTGCTTCCTGAGGTCATTGTAAGGATTACTGAGCTAATATATGCAAAGCATTTGGAACAAGCCTGATATCTAGTAATGACTATATGAGTTTTAGCTTATAATTATTATTATTGTTTTGTGAGCTGTTTGACGGTGTTGACTAGGAAGAGATAGTCAGGATCCTAGCAGTGGAACACTGTGTTGCAATGTCTGGGGACTGCTGCAGTAGCCACTTCAGTGTGTTTATCTTCCTGCTTAAGGGTCAGGTCTTTTGTGTCATATGTCAGATGTATATAATCCATTGTTCAGTCTCTTTCATAGTCTTAGGGAAATGGTAACTGATGGAGTTTTTCTGTGAATAAAGATAACCATTGGGAATGATCTTCATTTTACCAGCAACATTTTTACCCCGTTTAAATAAATGAATAATTGACGATGATGACTCATTATCCTCACAGGCTGCTCTGAAACTTTATTTTCTCTGCAACAGTTTTGTGTTACTCAGTAGAAATATTCATAGTTTTCTTTATTGGAAAATGTTGAGCCTTCAAAAAAATTTCTTCTAAATAAGCCAACTAAGTGCAGCATTCTTTATTATTAAGAATGCACTTCTTAGGAATGCCTAAACTCCCCAGTTACCCTCTTATACAGTACTTAGTCAGAGTCACATATGAGGTGGACTGCCCTTGTAAAGTCAAACTATTTCTTACAATTTTTCCTCATCTTCAACCTACGTCTCCTATTTGAAAACCTGCTAACCATAGAAATATACTTAATATGTCTCAAGTTTTTTTTGTGGGGGGAGTGGTGCTTGTCAATCCCTTTGTATTTCTTTGTTTTTTTTTGTTGTTGTTTTAGAGACAGGGTCTAGTTCTATCATGCAGGCTGGAGTCCTTTGTATTTCTGACATAAGCTTTAGATTGTCTCCCCAGAAAGATACACATCAGCATGTATAACCTACAGTTTACATTTTATTAACCTCCTAACACCATTCATGGGTCTTTTAGGGGCCCTTGGATCTCTATTAAACACTGCTATGCCAGAACTGTTCTTTGATTTGTATCACTCATTTTGAGCTCCAGAATTTTCTTGTTAAAGAAAATATCTGACAAAAGTATAAATCATTGTATTTGTGTAAGGTCAAAAAAAAAAAAAGATGAATGGTGAATTTATTCACCATAGCCAGGTTCATAGCCTTTGTCATTATATACTTTTCATTTTTGTCTTTTAAAGAAAAAAAATAACAATTCAACTCTGGGTTTGAAAACTCTGACTAGCACCTTTCTTTGACCAAGGTACATTTGTGTAGTAGAACAGCTTTCCAAAAGCGTAATGATCTTTAAAAAAAAATTCAAAAAACCTTTATTGCTGTTATTGTTGTTTGTTTTTAGTTTTTGCAGGAAAATTTATCATTTTCCATCTTGTATTCCCCCTCGCCCCACCCCAGCGTACAAGGGCCCATCTCTTGGAGGTGTTCTAGGTGCTGTGTCATGGCCTAGGGTTCTGCTTTTTGTGGATCAGGACTGGACTAAGCACTTTTTCCTCTTGGTACTGTGCTCACCAAAAGACTTTGAATATCTTGCTGAAAAGTTCTTTGTCAATAATTTTATTCATAAGCATTCACCAAATTAATAACTGTTCATATACATCATTATGTTAAACGTAGCAAAAAAAGACCAATAAAACATGCAAATTAACAAAATCAGTGCTTTCATCCAGCTCCAAGGGCAAGAACAAAGTTAATTTTCACCACTGATTTGTTATGCTTTTTGAGCACATTAAAATACATCATTTTGTTCATTTGTTCAGTAATTACTTTTTTTTAATGTTACCTTTTCTTGTTAACTTTACCTTTCAAGGTGATTCTAAAACTGACCTTCAAAAGAAACCTCTAACAAAGTATTTACCTGTTCGTTTGATTTTTCTTATTGTATTACTCTTAGCCAACATTTTCCTTCTTTAGTTTAACTTTCACAAAAGTTTCTTTCAAATTTTGCATTATCAATTTTTGACTCTATAAGTAGTGTATGTTTATCTTAAAAATTGGGCAGAACTAGGGATCAAAGGGCCTCAGCTAGGAGACCAGGTCGACAGTGAGTTCTGTGGAATAGGAGAGGTGGGGCCCCAGACAAATATCACCTGTTCAATTGGATCCCAACAATAGGGCTCAGGAAGGGGTGATTTCTGAAGCTCACATAAGCCTAGTAGCTAAAGATCATGTCAAGGATGACTTCTGTATGTCTCTGACTATGATGGTCCAATGGGCTTCTTCTGGGGGTCACATGCACTCTCACCTAATACATGGCCTCAGGCTTCCCCAGGAAAGAACAGAGGCCCAGCAGTGAGGCCCACCCTGCTATCCTTTCTCTCAGGTAGCTATAAGTCAAACAGCCAGAGCCTGAAGCCAGAGCCTGTGCATTAGGTGGGCAAAGCTGCAGACCTCACGGAGCAGGCATTGCTGATGTCAGCTCTGCTTATCCTCAGGGCCATATCTAGGACTATGCCACTGCCAGCCCTTCCCACTTTGGTGTCTTTGGCACCACCCTGTTTCAGGGTCTGTATTCTAAGGGAGAGGCCCAGAGCAGCGTAAAAATGCTGTCATGTCATTGGTTTTTTAAAAACTTTTTAAAGCGTAGTAATTATAAATTAACAAGAAGTTGTAAAAATGGTACAAAGAGGTTGCATGTACCCATTACTCAGCTACTTCCAGTGGTGACATCTTACATAACTATAATACATTACCAAAATCAGGAAATTGACACTGGTATAATATAGTCAACTAGACTACAGACCTTACTTGGACTCTGCCAGTTTTCATATAAGTGATTTTTTAAAGTCACTATGAGACTGATAAATCATGCTGTTGTTTTTCATACTTTTTTTACATTTTTTGTTTTGAACCAGCAGTCTATGTTTCCAGTTCTTAAGAGTTTTTAATTATAACTTTTTATTGTGAAAAACTCACTGTGGCAGAAGTGGGCTTGAATGTTATTGTGTATTCGAGTATTTATAAGCAAATCCGTAGTCCAACATTATTATGGCAGAAATTCTAGTTGATTTATGGAAATATAAAGATTTTTTTCAAAGTTTTGGTGTAAAAAATGACAAATTCATTTTATTATGGAATAGCTATACTTTCATTCCAATGACTTCCAGAGAAAGTGGAAGTGGAAGTCTCTACAGACTAGCATGAGCCACTTGGGCCAGTGTGGTAGCATGGTTTATCTTCCTGCTATACTGATTTGCCAAGTTGTTCTGAATCCCCTGATACCACTTGCTATACATAAACATTTATGTTCTTCAGCCTTTCTGAAAGAACCACACAGCATTAATGAACATTGAAAGGCAAAGTTTACCTGAGTTTGCTTATCTATACATATGATAAGACTTTTAAAGAGATCTCCAATTCATAACTTTCTCTGTAACTTTCCAGTAAAAACTGGAGCTCCATCAACTCCAGGAGGTTTTATGTTCAGAGAGTTGACACACTTATCTGAAAGCAGCAAAGACCTACTGAGCAAAAACATGTAAAATTTGCACAGTGGCCTGGCATTTCTCATTTCGTAAGATGTCATAGGCCCTGGCAACTTCAGACCTTTAAAATCATGTGTGAATTTCATATATTTTAGTGAGATTTTGGTAAGGCCATCATTAGAACATCTAGCGACAACCATGATGACACGGATCAACCCTGGAGCTAATCTGGGCAAACTCTGGGCATTGAGTTTACTTCCTGGAGTAAGACTTAGGTGTTTGGAACTGGCTGGAAATTGAATTAATTTCCTATCTGTTCTTTTAGGAGGCTATTTAATAAAATAGGTAAAGTATTCTGGATCCAATTCTAGTGTTGCTCCTTATTATCCATATGACCTTGGGTGAGTTTTGTAACCTCCCCGTGCTTCCGTTTTTCCATCTGTACTATAGGGAAATTATAATGCCCATTTCATACAGTAGTGGGGGTTAAATAAGATAATGCAAGTAAAGTAATAGAACGGTGCCCATGTTGTGTCTGCAGTATAGCTGTGTACAATGGTTACAAACTGGCAGTCCCAAGGTGGGAGTATCAAAAGCAAAATCGGGGACAAAAGATAGACGATGGGAGAATGGGTCAGGACCACTTCAAAGGGCAAATAGAAAGGGATGTTACAAGCCTAAGTAAGGAGAATGTGGTAGTTGAAGTCTTTGAGCAAAACTCAGGTCAGAGAAAGTACAGACCTAAAGTGCTTTTGTGGGAAAAAGTTTATCCTTAGCAGTAACCAAGTAAAAGTAAATTAAGATAACAATGAATTATTGTAGGATGGCAATGATTACTTAGAATAACTAAAATCTGTTTTGGCAGAAGTTTGGGAAAATAGGTTTAGTCACACCCTACTAATAGAAATATAAATTGGAATAGTTATTTGGGGGAACCTAATTGTCAAAATAAGTTAAAGGTCTTTAAGTATGCATATCCTAAATTGCTCTTTGATTCTACTTTTATGTCTTTTTACTATTGAAAAGCAACTTAAATTTACAACAGGAAGTTGCTAAATGAATGATGGCCGATCTGGACACTGTTACAGATGTGCAAGTTGAAAATCATTCACTGGTTGACTGCATAAATCCACATCTTTATACTGTTTCTATGACTAGTCTATTAGTTGAACTCTGTAGAAAGGAATCCTCTTTATTCATGAAGAAAAGTTGACTCAGGCCTTACTGTAGAATAAGAGAGCCTGAACTCTGTATGAGTTCTTATGTTGTGATGTAATGCCTTTCTTGAGTGTGGAGAGAGCATTTTTGTTGCTTTATAATATTGCTATTGGCAAGCCCATTACTGCTGTATAATAACAATACTGAAGTAATGCTGTTAAGTTTCATGATTTCTTAAATTAAGCATAGAATTTAGAGTTATAACATTTAAATTCTTTAAATAAAAACTATATATGGTATTTATGCAGACAGTGAAAACAAAAATTAGTAATATGACATTTCATTTATCAAATTGGCAAATAATTTTTGCAGCTTTATTGAGGCATAATTGATGTATAATAAACTGCACACAGTGTCTACAGTTTAATCAGTTTTGACATGTTTATATACCTGTGAAATGAATGTTTCCATCTCTTTGAAAGTTTTCTTGTGCCCTTTTGCAATCTATCACTCTTACCAGCCCCACCCCAGGCAACCACTGACCTGCTTTCTGTCACTGTTGATAATTGGTAAAGACTTTTTAACAATAATGTATAACACCAAAATAGGAAACAAGATACTTTCATATATTTCTGTGGGAGTGTGAAATTGGTACAACTTCTTTGGAGAGCAGTTTGTTAGTGTCAAAAAACCTAATATACAAATCCTTTGAACTAGCAATTCTGCTTCTAACTTGAGAAAATAAATTTTCATGTAAACAAGGATTTAATTACAAGAATGTTCATCACTGTGTTATTGCAAAACCATGGAAACAAATTAGATGTCCAACAAAATGAATTGTTTAAGGAAACAGTTCATATAATGAAATATTATGCTTTTAAAATGAGTAGCAGAAGTATATTGTTTAGTAAACAAAAACAGGATCATGTGGTATTCCTGTGTTTTAACTTGTTTTTTCAAGTTAACAACAACTAGAAAGTGCAGAGATGAAAAAGGACTCAAAGCATATCTTTAAAGCAAAAGGTTGAAAGTAATTTCCTCTGCTGGTGAGAGCTATCTGTATTTTTCCTAATGCATATATATTTTCTTTTTAAAAATTATGAAAATGCCTTCCTGATTATAAAAACTAACACTTATTAATGCCGGGAATTTGAAAACTAGCACAAAGACATAAAGAAAATACATAATTGATTGATATACCGTGGTCTCTTGGTATCCTTGGGAAATCAGTTCTGGGACCCCCCGCAGATACCAAAATTTGTGGATGTTCAAATCTCTAATAGAAAATGGCATAGTATTTTATATAACCTATGTGCATCCTCCTGTATTTTGAATCATCTCTCTATTACTTACAATGCCTACTACAGTGTAAATGCTGTGTAAATAGTTGTTACACTGTATTGATTTTTAAATTTGCATTATTTCTTATTCTATTGTTATTTTTTATTTTTCATTTTTTCAAATGTTTTATATCTGCTGTTGGTTGAATCTGTGAATGTGGAAACTGTGGGTATTGAGGACCAAAAAGCTATTTAAACTATTTTTTAAAAAACTTACAGAACTTATGCTTTAATGGCATCAAGATAAAGGCCCCTGAAACTTGGTCCCTGCTTGCCTCCACCTGAACTTTTGCAATTCCCACTCCCTCTTCAAGCTCTGGTGGTAAGGCACGGCTTGAAGTTTCCTGGAACGCAAACTCTCTTGCCCTTGCTCCTGCCATGTGTCTGTCTTCAGTCCTCTTCTTTCTTGACTAAATTCTCCTCATCCCCTGAAATTGACTGTCAGTGTCGTCTCCAGCAAGCATTCCCTGAGCTTCTAGTGTTTCTCCTTTCCCATTCCCACTGCTATCTAGTGAGGCCCCTACCACATTGTATTATCCATTTTCATTTTGCTATCTTAATAGACTGAGCATGACTTGAGGTTAGGAAACTATTGGTTGGCACAATGCCTGGAACATAGCAATAAGGGCTTAACTAAGAGAGAGAGAATATGAATATATGTGTGTGTGTGTGTGTGTGTGTGCATGTAACTGGGCAATAGAAATAAAGATGTGGGATCAAACAGTCCTGGGGTATTGGAAGAAGTGTGAATATATCTGTATGACTGGAACATTGGGGTCTTCCTGAAGAATTTGGTAGAGAGGATAGAGACATAAGTAGAATCCAGATTATTAAGGGCTTCCTATGTCATCCTAAGGAGTTTGGATTCTATAGTGCAAGTAATAAGCTGTTGGACTTTTAAGTAAAAGAATGGTCTCGCCTTGGCTAGATGATGGACTAGGAAGGCCTGGCCCTCTTTCCTTTCATGAACACGTCAATTCAATGATAATTCATAGACAGATTACCTTTATGAGAAATCTAGAAACTAATTAAGAGGCCCCTGCACCCCAGGAGAGCACAAAACCAGCCATATCTTAACCGTTAGGGAAATTCGAGTAACACTTGTACGATAATTCCTATCCCCAGCACAGTGCCCTACAAATTGAGACAATCTTCCCACCCCCAGCTCCCAGCTGCTTTCTCCCTGGGAAGAGAAAGAGGTGCATGTACCGTGAATCCAATGCTGCAGCTTTTCTGGTGGCTACCCAGAGTCCTGGCTTCTATCTAGCCTGTCTCAGAGTGCTGATGGGACATGGCATACTCTAGCAACTCAGAGATGGCCTCACCATAGCCACCCTCCCAGCCCAGCACAGAGCTAATAGATGAAAAGCATCAGTTCTCAGCTTCTTCCTAGGGAGGTGAAGAGGTGCATCCTATGTCCAACAACCGAACTTACCTGGGGGCCACCTGAAGAATTGGCTTCAGTCTTGCTTGTCTGATGGGACTGGGATACTCTAGATGCCTGAGGACTGCCAAGAATAAAGAAAGCGGGTTAGACTAGCACAAAAGTTTGAGAGGCCCCCAGAATCTCTGGCCAGGCTGATTGGTTAGGGTCTTCTTCAGTGCGAGGCCAATCTGTGAAGACCAAGAGAGGTGGTTCTTTTGTTTTCTGTGTAGACAACAACACAGAGAATCAAGGACAGTGAAGAAACAGGAATATTTTCTAAGCAAAGGAATGAGATAAATTTCCAGAAACTGACACTAATGAAATGGAAATATGTGATTTACTTGACAGGGAATTGAAAATAATCCTTATGAAAATTCTCACTGAGGTCAGGAGAATAATGCATGAACAAAATGAGAATTTCAACAAAGAGAGAAAACTTTAAAAAATACCAAACATAAATCTTGGAGCTGAAGAATATAATAACTGAACTGAAAAATTTGCTAGAAGTGTTCAGTAGTATACAAGATCAAGAAGAAGAAAGGAACAGCAAACTGAAAGACAGGTCATTGGAAAGTACTCCTTCAGAGGAGAGTGGGCTGGCCTCCAGCATTTCCCAAAGTGTCAGCTGTTATTAATGTTCTGTAAAAGGTTTGGATCTAAAATAAAGTTGGGAAATCCTGGATTAAACTAAGTTGAATAGATTTCTGCTGTCTGGGCTTCTCAGAGTCTTTACTATGCTAATGTGCATTTTTTAATTCCCTCAAAGAGGTGTATATGATCTAATTTGCATTATTTTCCAAATTTATTTCTCATGGAACCCTTTTATTTAGAAACCATGTTATAGAACACTTTTTGGGGAGTGGACGCTGGGGAGCCGAGCAGCAGTGAAACCTTTCAGTGATGGTCGAAGAAGCCCAGTTGAGAACACTGAAGGCTGACTTAGAAAGTTAATGGCAGGAGAGGAAGGGGCAAGAGCAAAGGAATTAAGTTGTGTCTCTCAGAGCACATTCTGTACAAGTGGTGACTTATCAATAATTTTAAAAGATAGTATGATTTGAGGGTTATTAATGTCTGATCAAAAGACATTAGAACAAGCAGTCTGGAAATATGGTTTGAAACTTCTTTGAGACAAATGATAGTTAAAGGGACTCCACCAACTGATGACATAGCCCCTGGCTCACTCCTCTTGATTTCAGAACGTGGCCATTTGGGGTGGGAAACCTGCAGCCTCAAGGCCACATGTGGACTTCCAGATCCCCAAGTGTGGCCCCTCGACCAAATCCAAACTTTACAGAACAAATCCCTTTATTAAAAGGATTTCTTCTGTATAATTTGGATTCAGGGTCAAAAGCCTTCACTCAAGGATCCAGAAGGCCACACGTGGCCCCAAGGCTGCAGGTTCCCCACCCCATGATAGAATAGGCAAATTCTAGAGATGTTTGACCAACATGATATCTACTTGGTTATGGGTTAATCAGAGATGGTTGCCAGGAGTGTAGGTTGGGTAGTGAGCAAATAGTTGGTGATATTATTTATATAATAAGCTAAGCAAGATGGGACATTGCTGGTATTGGAAAGAAGATGCCCTGTACTTTTTTCATGTTCATGAGTTAGAGTTGTCTGTGGAGCATCCTTGTGAATAGGAGAAGACCATTAAATCATTGGTTATATGGATTTGTACCTCTGAAGAAATTTGGACTGATCATTTTACCTTCTGTGCCTCAATTGCTGCATATGTTGAGGGTTTCATGCGTCTTTTATGAGATACAAAATATTATATTGCAGGGTGAAGACACTGTGCAGTTTCAATCTTCTTCCCCATTGTACTTCCACATATCAGTTTCCTTGTCCTCCCACAGCTTCCCTACTACACCCAAGTTCCAATGAAATCACTTTTGTGGATTTTTTTTTAACTTCTGATTTTGGGAATATTGAAACATGTTATTCACCTCTAGATAGAAGTTGTAATTGCCTCTGCAGATATGAGGAAGATGCTTGATTAGCAGTGTTACTACACCAAGTGAGGCCATTGAGTTAATAATGCTATAACATATTTCTATTCAATTATTTTAAATGTAATAACAGTGTTCCTTCATTTTATTTATAGCTCCAAAAGGAATTCTTCATTTGTCTCCTGATGTTTATCAAGAGATGGAAGCCAGCCGCCACAAAGTAATCTCTGGCACTACTCTAGGCTATTTGTCACCCAAAGATATGAACCAACCTTCAAGCTCTTTCTTCAGTATATCTCCTACATCGAATAGTTCAGCTACAATTGCCAGGGAACTCCTTATGAATGGAACATCTCCTACAGCCGAAGCCATAGGTTTAAAAGGAAGTTCTCCTACTCCCCCTTGTTCTCCAGTACAACCTTCAAAACAACTGGAATATTTAGCAAGGATTCAAGGCTTTCAGGTATGAATTAAAAGCAAAAACAAAAAGAAAAACAAGACAATTCATTAGCCCCAGATCCTTCATCTCTATCCATCACAAGGCTCATTTTGCCTGCTAGTGTGGCCTATGTGCCACTTACATTATACATTATTTAGGAACACAAAGGACAGAAAAGAGAGAGCCATATGCACATGCCTCATTTCCTCTTATTTTTGGTCTATCCAGTAATTCTTTTGCTTCCTGATTCTCCTCCATTTTCCTCCTTCTTTTTCTTCTTCTTTTTTTTAAAAACATTTTTCATACTCTGCACTGTCTTCCATTTGGTCTTGATTGGGTGCATCTATCTCCTCACTCTGTCTTCCACAAGTAAAAATCTGCCTTCAGACATTTGGTGTTAGTATTTTGCACTCAGTTCTCCCTCTTTTTACATTAGGGTTGAGTTTTTCTAATGATGATTTTACTTTCATAGCAGTTTTGAATTTGGCATTCTATTGTTGGTAATGATTCAGGTACACCATTAAGATACAATATCCTAGAAATATGTTACCTTAGGAGTTAATTAAACATGATATTTGAAGAATAATGAAATGCTTTCTAGTTGTTTGAGGCATAACAATGTGTATTTGTTTTACTGGATCATGTTTTGAACCAACTAGTTAGACTAGCACCTGCCTCACATGGTATCAACAATTCTATTTCACTGGGTAGTCCAAAATTAGCTTATAGTTTAACTTGTTGTGTATGTGAGTTTAGGGATAGAGACTTACTTCCCTCCCCCCCCCCATTTATTCTTTGTTTCCTTTTGGAAAAATCCCCACAAAACCCACACTCCTTTATGGATAGATCAGAGCTTTTTGAAGAATTGTTAACTATAGGAAGGGGAAGTATCTGTGTCCTGATTTCTTAGTTGCCTTGAAAAATCTTGTACTGAACTGAAACCGCTAACTTGACTGGATGAACTGCAGCTTGCTTGTATGTAGAAAGAGCATATTGCTCCCTCAGATTTCACTGTTTCATCCCCTTTTCCATCTTAGTCTTACTTCTTAAGACCAAAAACTGTTATTTCCTCTAGAAATGCTCTAGAAAAATCTGTATTGTGTAGAATGATCATGTATTTATAAACATTTTTACAAGTTTAGATTATAAAATGAGAAAGAAGACCATGTGTTTTGGGGGGTATTTTGCATGTTTGTCCCCCCGCCCCGTTCACAGAACCCTTCTGATCCTTTCAAACTATTGCCAGGTAGCCATTAGTGTTTTTCATTGGACTATTGATATGAAATTAAAGAAGCTGTTACCAATTATTGGCTCTGTCATCTGAAATTTTAACCACTTAATTGAAAGTTATAACTTTAGAATTTGTTTTTGTTGTTCACTTTAAGAATCACAATAAATCACTGTTTTAAAAAAAGACCTTGATTCATATAGTTAAAGTATTGGAAAAATTTAAGTAATTTTTAGTTCTATCCATAATCTGCATACGATGAATTAGAAATAAATTGTGATGAAAAGAAAATCACTGCTATTTACAAATCTAGTTGTTTAGAAATGTATGAGAGTAATACTGCATTTTTATAGAAACAAAGCACAAATTGCATTCAGGCTCTGAATTGATTTTTGCTTGGAGATGTTATTATATTAGATGTAATTCTGCTGCCAGAAGAACTTCTTAATTTTTTAAATTTGCTCTTATTTGTTAGTTCTTGGCAATGACAATAATTATAATTTTAATATATCTTCACTTTAGCCACCATATATAGTCTGCTTCCCCCATTATTGGGCTGATTGCTTAGACCTTTTTTAAAAGCTTATGCTGAGAAAATATAATCTTATTTAAGGACAAGTTAAACATTTC
This sequence comes from Indri indri, assembly GCA_004363605.1. Classification (NCBI taxonomy): domain Eukaryota; kingdom Metazoa; phylum Chordata; class Mammalia; order Primates; family Indriidae; genus Indri; species Indri indri. The sequence continues at coordinate 2,020 of RJWJ010003117.1, read as the reverse complement.
CAAATCTGTGTATTGTGATTTTCACATACTAATGAATATAAACAGATAGTTTTAAAACATTACTGTACTTATTTGGTTGAATGAGCTGGTATTGATGTGAAATATCATGTCACTGATGGACCACAAACTGCAGCTGAGCAGTGAACACAGTCTCTGTGGGAATGGCTTAGTGTCCGGTCACGTGCTAGCCCCATCTTCATAATGTTGCAGTGGAAGGTTCTTTATGGTTTAGAGTTTCAAAGCTTATTTCTTTATAGGTAACTTTCTCAGGTATATTTACCTGGTGGAAAACGTGGATTGTTTCTATTTCTTAAATGTTTTAATTGGACTCTAGGTCAGAAATTATAGGACCAGCTTGTTATGGATTATGTGCTATCCTGTTACTTTTATTTCTGGAACTTAAAAACAATAAATTCTTTTTCTGTGTTTCTAGGTTAGTACTTTTTTATTTTATTGCACACTGAACAGATATTATTGCTTATTAATATTGTGTAAACCCTTCTTTGGCCTTCCTTGCCCGTTGCAATTTGATTTAAGCTTAGCAGAGCAATTTTATGTGACAGCTATATGTATTACAAAGCAAAACCATGTGAGTGTATTGAGAACGAAATTGTTTTAATTTTTTTTAACTACCCAGTCTTCAATTTGAATTTGTAAATTACAAAATGCTAATTTGCTCACCAGAATGTAGGTGTCAAGCTCACATCCTTTTGTTTAAATCTACAAAATAAGTAAAATTATTATACAATTAAAGTTAATAATAAAGCTGACTTAACAGAGCAGAATGTGACTAAACACTTGTACGTTCTCAGCAGTTCTTTTATTTTTGCATGGATTCACCTAAAATTTTTAATCATGTTTTATAATCAAGCCTTTTGGATCTCTATCGGAAGTTCAAACAAACAAAGCTCGTTTCTTTGAAATTTTATTGAATGCATTTTAACTGTCTTCTTCTAAAACTTGAATGTTCTTATTTATTATTTTTTGGAAAAGAAAATTTTATGTCAATAGTTCTATGAACCTCAGACTTTGTCCAGCCCAGTCTGTCTACGTCCATAACTTCTGCACATTTTATAAAAACTCCTTCAAAACTCTAGTCATGCCCTTGCCCCCCCTTCCCCCCACGTAACCTAAACACCTGTACCCCTATAAGCAACAAACAATAAAAAAAAATAAAAAATAAAAAAACAAAAACAAAAACAAAAAAACTCTAGTCATACCACAGTGTTTCAGGGTTCCTTGTTGTATACTTTGATGCTCTTTAATTATAATGCCAAAATGTTTCAAAATCATTCAACTTTTTAAGAAAAGTTATTATGGAAAAGACATTCTCAAAAGGCTGTACATGTGAGCTGAAGTAAAAGATTTTGTTTTATGTTATACTGTATATTATTCTAAGTTTTTACATCTTTAATATGCTTTTCTATACTAATTATATTAGAAATTTCTTTTTATAACTAAATATAAGCAGTTCCCTTGTTTAAAGGAGTCATTAAAATGATTAGATTGGAAATGAAAGTGAATTATTTTAGTAGATTATCCTTTCTAGATGGATTTAATTTCAGTTTGCCATTCTGTGTCCTCCCTGTGATCACCATCTATTGAGCAGTGTTGTTTGTGAGACCTTTAGAGTAAAATATGACAAACTAGGGTTTTTTCCTCGCATAAATATTATAAAGAAGCACTTAGTTGGTGTTTTAGTTAAACCATAATTAATTTTCCAAAAGCAAGGAATGTTTTATAGAGGGGTGTTTCATTATTGTGAGTTGTATGTTGGTGCCATTTCCAGCAAGATGAGAATATCTACTTAAATTAAAAACTTTCTTTTCAAACGTAATTCACTCTTAATGCATTCAACTGATATGTCTCCTTTTGTGGAGTTTAATATGATTATAGAATGCTTCTTTTATAGTTATAGGCTTCTTTTAGGTATTTATTTTTAACAACATGACTTTAGTATAGGTTATATCGAGATGGGGCCAGTGGGGATGGGGTGAAGGTGGATGGGCTCCCTGAGAAT
>RJWJ010003116.1:0-90365 GCA_004363605.1 Indri indri | reverse complement strand
AGACCAGCCTGAGCAAGAGCGAGACCCCGTCTCTACCAAAAAATAGAAAGAAATTAATTGGACAGCTAAAAATATATATAGAAAAAATTAGCCGGGCATGGTGGCACATGCCTGTAGTCCCAGCTACTCGGGGGGCTGAGACAGTAGGATTGCTTGAGCCCAGGAGTTTGAGGTTGCTGTGAGCTAGGCTGACACCACGGCACTCACCCCAGGCAAGAGAGTGAGACTCTGTCTCAAAAAAAAAAAAAAAAAAAAAAAAAAAAAAAAAAAAAAAAAAAAAAAAAAAAAAAAAAAAAGATTTATACAATAAAAACTATAAAATATTGCTGAAAGAAATTAAAGAAAAACTAAAAAAATGGAAAGACATCCCATGTTCATGGATTGAAAGACAATATTTTTAAGATGACAATGCTATCCAAAGAATCTACAGATTCAATGCATTCCTATAAAAACGACAGTGGCATTTTTTATACAAATAGAAAAACTCATCCTAAAATTCATATAGAATCTCAAGGGACCTGAATAGCCAAAATCATCTTGAAAAAACAACAAAGTTGAAGGACCCACACTTCTTGATTTCAAAACTTACTGCAAAGTTATAATAATCAAACATGTGGTATTGACATAAGGACCGATATAAGGACAGACATATAGACTAAAGGAATAGAACAGAGGACCCAGAAATAAACCCTCATATATGTGGTCAATTGATTCTTGACAAAGGTGCCAAGACACTCAATGGAGGAAAAGACAGTCTTCAACAAATGGTGCTGGGAAACTGGACATCCAAATGCAAAAGAATGAAGATGGACTCTTTCCTAACAAATACAAAAATTAGCTCTAAATAAAAGAGCTAAAACTATAAAACTTATAGAATAAAACATAGAGGAAAAGCTGGTGATATTGGATTTGGAAATGATTTCCTGGAAATAACACCAAAATACAGGCAACAAAAGAAAAAGAAATAAAACTTGGACTATATCAAATTCAAAACTTCTGTGCATCAAAGGACAGTATCAGTAGAGAAAAGGTAACCCACAGAAAGGGAATAAATATTTGCAAATCATGTATCTGATAAGGGATTGATATCCAGAATGTATAAAGAACTACAACTCAGAAAACAAAACAAAAGAAACAAACCAAAAACTCAAACTCAAAAAACAACTCAATACAAAAATGGGCAAAGGAATTGAACAGACATTTCTGCAAAGCAGATATACAAATGGCTAAACAGCTCATAAAAGGATGCTCAACATCACTAATCCTTAGGGAAATGCAAATCAAAACCACAATGATGTGGCTGGGCGAGGTGGCTCACGCCTGTAATCCTAGCACTCTGGGAGGCGGGCGGATTGTTTGAGCTCAGGAGTTCAAGACCAGCCTGAGCAAGAGCGACACCCTGTCTCTACTAAAAAATAGAAAGAAATTATCTGGACAACTAAAACATATATAGAAAAAATTAGTCGGGCATGGTGGCACATGCCTGTAGTCCCAGCTACTCGGGAGGCTGAGGCAGGAGGATCGCTTGAGCCCAGGAGTTTGAGGTTGCTGTGAGCTAGGCTGACGCCACGGCACTCGCTCTAGCCAGGGCAGCAGAATGAGACTCTGTCTCAAAAAAAAAAAAAAACAAAAAAAACAAAAACCACAATGATGTATCACTTCACATCCATAGTATGGTTATTATAAAAAAAAAAAAGATGGAAAATAACAATATGTGGATTATCTTTCAATTGTTTAAACAACTGGTTGGCTATACTTATTTGACGCTATTTCTGGATTCTCTGTTATAATCCTTGTGTTCATCTTCCTCCCATGCCATCTTGTTTTTTGTGGGTCTGTAATAATTCTTGAAATTTAGTAGAGTGGTACCTCTTACTTTATTCCTCTTTTTCATAATTGTTTTGGCTATTTGTGTTCCTTTGCCTTCCCATATGAATTTTAGAACAATTTTGTCTGTAGTTATAAAAACTCTTCCTGAGATTTTGATAGGAACTGCATTAAATCTATGTACCAATTTGGAGACCAGTGAATCCTGCTGAGTCCTCCAATCCATGAACACAGAATATCTCCCCACATTTAGATTCTCTTTGATTTCTCTCAGTGCTCCTTTACTTTAAAGCAAGTCCCAGACATCATATAGTTTAATCTGTAAATAGTATAGTATATGTCTTAAAAGATAAGGTCTCCCGCTCTCTCTCTCTGCCACACTTTCTCTGGGGAATTTTTAAAGCAATGGTCTGTCTAGGGGAATAAAACAGATTTCTAGTAGGAGTCACTGCTTTTCTCAGCTCTTTTCTTAGCCAGTCCCAGCTGGGGTCTCAGCAGTTCACAGAATGATTGCTCATCTAGCAAATTTGCAGACTGAGAGAAAGTGTCACCACAAGTCTCCCACTACTTTTAGTCATCATCTTATATTCTGGCTTCCAGCACAGGGTGTGGGCCTCAGAAGATGGTCCTGAGGGTTTCACGACTGAGTAAACGAAGGCATTGTGGGAGTGGGGGTGGGGGTGGGGGAAGGGCCCCAGGACTGAAGCAGGGGTCCTGGCCCTGTGCTCTCTGTGTCACCGGCCTGGAGACACTCGCCTCAAGCTCTCTGGTGTGAAGCAAGGCCCCCAGAGGGTCACCTACAGCTAATTGGTATGAACACATTAAAGGGTGTGACCACATGTCCCTCACATGACCTGGTCAGCACACAAGCCGGTCTTGACTCCAGATTTTTATTTTGTATAGGAAGACAAGTCAGCTGTCTGATCCATTCTGAAATCCTAACAATGTTTAGACAGCAGCACAGCTCAGAATTCTGGATTTGGACAAAAGTTTAGTGAGGGTGCCTTTACCTCTGGTGAACAGCAACCAACCATTCTCTGCTCCCCGCTGTAAGGGAAGATGGGCGGTTCTGCCCTCCAGGGAGAGCCCTGGGGAATGTCCTCAGCATGGACCTCTTTGCTGTGCTGCTCCACAGCCCTGGAGTCAATGGTTCTCAGCGTGGTGCCCAGCCTGGTAGCTGCTCTTGGAACTTGCTAGAGATGCACATTCTCAGGACCCTCCCCAGACCTGCTGATCAAAACTGGGGGCAGGACTCCGCAGGCTGCGTCTGCACAGCCCTCTGTGTGAACTGGTATGTGCGGGAAGTTTGAGAGCCCCTGCTTTCCTCAAGAACCATTAAGAAAGTGACTACTAACACTGAAGAAAGTTCTGCTCCAGAAAATAAAGGCAACACAGTCTTTGGGGTGGCCTTGGAGCCTTTTAGAATCTCTCAACAAAGCCTGGCACACGGTCTCAGTGTGGAAACAGGAATCTGGGCACGTGGGGCATCTGGAGGGCTACAGGCGCCAATCAGCCAGGGGCTTCTACGCATTTGTTTCTGTCTCTCTGCATTCACCCAACAGTGTTCATCCAGTGCCCACTGTGTTGCTGCCGCCAAATACCACGCTGGGTTCTAAGGGTGCAGTGTGAAGAAGGAGAGTAATGATGGTTTAAAGCAAAAATTGTAACATTGTACTGTGGGGCTTATTGTGTATGTAGATGAACATATAAATGACAGCTCTATCATAAATCAGAAAAGGAATAAATGAAGTTACACAGTTGGAAGGTTCTTACATTTTATATAAAGTGGCAAACATTACTTTTAGTAGACTATGAAAAGTTAATGACATGTATTATAATCTCCAGAGCAACCATTACAAAATAATGCAAAGGAATAGAGATAAGTCAAAAATAAGTTAAAGTGGAATTTTAAAAAATCCCAATTAACCAAAAAGAAGTCAGGAAAGGAGAAAGAGAGGCACAAAAAGAAGATGGGACAAAAGAAAAGCAAAATGGTAAATGTAAGTCCAACTATATCAATAATCACATTAAGTGTTAGTGATCTAAACACTACATTTAAAACACAGAGACTATTGCGGAGACATAGGAACACACATACACTGCTGGTGGGACTGCAAACTAGTGCAACCTCTGTGGAAAGCAATATGGAGATACCTTAAAGAGATACAAGTAGAGCTACCATTTGATCAAGCAATCCCATTGCTGGGCATCTACCCAAAAGAACAAAAGACACTCTATGAAAAAGACACCTGCACCCGAATGTTTATAGCAGCACAATTCACAATTGCAAAGATGTGGAGACAACGCAAGTGCCCATCAATACATGAGTGGATTAATAAAATGTGGTACATGTATACCATGGAGTTCTACTCAGCTTTAAGAAACAATGGTGATCTAGCACCTCTTGTATCCTCCTGGAACGAGCTGGAACACATTCTACTAAGTATCCCAAGAATGGAAAAACGAGCACCACATGTACTCACCATCAAATTGGTATTAACTGATCAACACATAAGTGCACATATAAGAATAATATTTATTGGATGTCAGGCAGTGGGGAGGGGGGAGGAGGGAGGAGGGGACAGATATACACAAAGAGTGTGATGCGCACCATCTGGGGGATGGACACCCTTGAAGCTTGGACTTGGGTGGGGTGGGGGCAAGGGCAACATACGTAACCTAAACATCTGTACCCCCGTAATATGCTGAAATAATAATAAAAAAAGACAGAGACTGTTGTGATGGGAATGTTCTAGTTCTTGAGCTGGGTGTTGGTTGCACAGGAATGTTCACTTTGTGAAAATTCATCACCTGGTTAGAAGTCTATTGAGGAGAACCAGCTTACTCACCCATTACATGTATTTTTCTCTGGCGTAATTATCAACAGTGCCTTTCACTCTCAAAAACGCCTCATTTTGTGTGATAGATAATATAGCCGACCTACATCTCAGAATTGTACAAGGTCACAGTTCCCTGTCCTCATTATTTTACAAATAAAGAAAATGAGGAGAAAAAAATGCACTTTTGTGTATGCATATTATACTCCAAGAAAAGTTTTACAAAGAACAGATATGTTGATCCAATTTTTCTACTTTTTAGGATTTTCATCTTAAAAAACAAGTACTCAAAAAAACACACACATATGTATTTACAAGTATTTTGATCCCAGCATTGATTCTAATACTAAAAAATTAAAGACAAACTAATTGTATAATATATTATTAGGAAACTAGTAAAATACGTTAATGTACACTTATATAATGAAATACCATGCAGCCAATTCAAAAGAATGATTTATTTTTAAAAGCCACTAAAAACATATTATCGATGTGAATTAAAAAGTAGGTTAAAAACCAGTATGCAGAGTGTGAATCTTATTCATGAAAATTAATTAAAAGACAAATAATGAAAAGGTACACACATACCAAAGGTTATGTACCAAACTGTTAACAGTATCTATTTTTGGATGGTGGAATTTCAGATGAACTTAACCCTAATTATTTTCTGTTGTTTTGAATCTGTCAAGATGAATATATTATCTTCATAATCAGAAGAAGCAATAAACATGTTTATATTTTAAAACAAATATTTGTGAAGAGTTAATAAAAAAAAGAGGAAAATACCCTAGCTTAAAAAAAAGTAGTAAGAACATCTTAAAAAGTTGAATGAGAAGTAATAAATACCTGTTCGAAGGTGCCAGAAAGGTATCAAGGAACCGGGAAGTTGCAGGGCTGAGACCGAGGAAAGGCGCGAGGCGGGGAGGTCGCTCAGCATCGGGGCCGCCTCCCCCAGGCCGCGCCGGCTCAGCCCGGGACTGACCCGCGGGCCGGGCGGCGCCACCTGCTACCTGAGCCGCAGCCGCTGCTCCGGAAGTGTTGGTTGTCAGCAAGGTTATCACAGCGGCCAAGCAAACGCCTTTACTCTGTGTCGGACCCCCTCAATTAGAGTTTCCTCTGCAATTTCATAGCATTTATCACGTCCTCCACTTCGTGTTTTAGTGGAAGATTCGAGTCCCCGTCTGCCTGCCCCGATTGTGAGACCCTGAGTGCCGCGACAGCCTCTCCTTGCCTAAACCGCCCGACGGCCAAGTTCACACTCCGCTTTCCAGCCCTTCAAACACCCCAGCTCTGCTCAGCAGGACCAACGGGCCTCATTTTGACCTCTCTTTATCCCCTGGACTTAGTTAATGACCTTTTGCTCCCTTCATCATCCCCTGGGCTTGATCCTTCACAGAGCAGCCTCTCTTCAGATCAACTCTTGCACCAGGCTTAGGTGCTTCAGAGGGGACCCTGGCTGCACATGCTCTTTGCTTAATATTCCCACTCCCCAGCCCAAGGAGGACCAGACAGATTGAGCACAAAACCCCGACAGCATAAAAGATCCTTAAGGAAGTGTCAAGTGTCTACTCTAGAAAGATTTCCTCTTTGGGAAAATGGCAGGAATCAACCACTGATGAATAGACAAATGATCCTGGATGGCACGTGATGTGTCCTTTCCCTAATGGGTGACAGTCTCTATTCAGTGGGTGACAGGCTCTGCACCAGTCCCTGCAGCTGCTTGGGATGCAGGCCGTGTGACTCCAGGGAGGGTGCCTGTTAGCAGTCTCCTACTGCAGCCGTAACAAACACAGTGGCTTGAAACAACACACATTGGTCATCTCCCAGTTCCTCTAGGTCCAAGGGCCCGGCACAGCGTAGCTCAGCTGGTTCTCCACTTCGAGTCACACAGAGCCTCAACCAAGGTGTGGTCAGGACTGCATCCCTTTCTAAAAGCTCTGAGGACGGTTCCACTTCCGACCTCATTTGGGTTACAGGCGGGGTTCAGTTCCACGAGGGTGTGGACTGAGGTTCCCGATTCCTTGATCTGCCTTGCATCCCTGGGCTCATGGCACCTTCCTCTACCTGCTCCCAGGCAACAGTGGGTTGAGTTCTTATGCTTTGGAGCTTCCTGCCCTCCTCCTCTCGGTTGCATCTTTCTCATCTCTTCTGCCTTCACATTCTGCTTCTAAGGGCTCCTGTGGCACGCCGGGCCTGTCCACACAGTCCAGAACCATCACCCCACTGCAAGGTCAGCTGATCAGTGACCTCAGTTCCATCTGCAAAGTCCCTTCCTGGCAGTCCCTAGATTCCTGTCTGAGTAAATAACCAGGGGCTGGGGGTCTTGAGGGAACACCCTGAGAACTCTGCCTACTACAAATGCACCTTCTAGACTTTTCCCCTGGGAAGCAGTCCAGCACCTGGGAATCTGCTGTCCATGATGCAGCCCCCAGCTCCCAAGTAGCCTTGCCGCCCGGCTCTCTGAGGGAACCCTGGCAGCTTCCACCCATCCCCTCCCCTGCGGGGGCAGCAGGCCAGCTCCTATGGGTCACCTGCATACTGGAGGAGCCAGGGTGGCCAAGCCCCTCAGACAGAAAGATGGGGCCAGCCCTGGAACCATCTCCAGGGTCCCAGCTTTTCCTAACATGCAGAAATCTCACCCACAGATCTCAGATGCAAGTAAATGACTCCCAGAAGTGAACTTCAACACAGAAAAGGACCGTCCCCACACAGGGAGAAAGTAAGTACTGTGTCAGAGTCTCACAGAGGCCCAAGAATGCAGTGGAGGAGGCTGGGCTGCAATGCCACATGGACACCCCCACGTGGTCGGCAGCTCACAACTGCTCACCCCACGCTGCACTTCTCTGAGATTCCGACCTGGCCGCAGGGCTGGTGCAGAGCTGGGCACTCTTCTGGGGCTGGCACGCCACACGGCACGGCCGGTGGGCTCAGCCCACAGGATGTGTGCTAAACAGCTAGGCCACTCCTGACTGCTGAGTGCTGGGGGCTTTCCAGCGCCACCCGCCCCTCTTGCCCTGCATCTGGAAAATCAACGTGGACAATGCAAGCCCGAGGCAAGGGTGGTGGGACCCAGTGAAACCCAAAGCCACCAACCGGGCCTTGCCCTGCTCTCCAGAAAGCCCATCATATGAGCAACAAACCCTTCACTGCCTCTTGGTGTGTGTGTGTGTGTGGCACTGACAGTCTTCTCATCCAAACCAAATTTTGGAGTGAGTGGGGGGTTGATTCTGCCCTCCAGGGGGCAACCACAAAGCAAGGTGTAAGCAAATAAACAAGCTGAGGTGCTGCCTCCCGAAGGTCTCGGCTGAAACGTGCATGTCCCAGATCAGACCATTCTCCACTCTTCTGTGAACACGGAAGTCTGGTCGTGGGTCCTGGGGGCCTAGCTGGGTCGGAGCTCCCATGGCCTGGGGCAGGGCTGGGGGCAGCCTGTGCATAGGCCGGGCAGGCCTGGAGGACCATTGAGGCCAGGTTGACGGCGTGACAAGGAGGGACCCCCTCTGCCACCAAGGGCACTTGGCCATCCCACTAACCTACCAGAAGCTTTTTCCTTATTTTGAGGTAAAAGAATTATAGAGTGGAAACACTTCAGAATATGGTTAAAAACCATCAGAGATGCCGTGATTCCACAGACGTACCCTGAGCTCACGTTGCCCTTGGCCCAGCCTCCTGCCTTTCTCGCCTCCCCCGGAGGCAGGTCTGGTCTCTTGGGGTGTTTGGAAGCTCTACGTGTGGGGTGAAGACCCCCTATGGTCCCCCACAAAGATGCTCCTTTGGCTGTTGAACGCTTTGGGTTTTTGAAAAGTCCAAATTCAGTGAAAACTTGCAAAGGGTCCCTGTACAAATATTTCCAAATCATTATTACCCAGTTACCCCAGTTAAGTTCTTTATAATTAAGCCCGTCAATTTCACAAAAGCCTGCTTCCCAGAAGACTGATGGAAGCAAGCAGCTGACGGACATATCTAGGCTAGGTTGTCAGATATGATCTTCTCCACATTTCTGCATGTTAGCATCATTCTAGAAACTGCCGTCACATACAATCCAAAGCAAGGCAGACTGCCAACCAGCATGAGCAAGAACGAGACCCTGTCTCTACAAAAAACGGAAAAATTAGCCAGGTGTGGTGAAGTGTGCCTGCAGTTCCAGCTGCTCGGGAGGATTGCGCGAGCACAGGAATCTGAGGCTGCAGTGAGCTATGATGATGCCACTGCACTCTAGCCTGAGCCACAGAGCAAGACCTTGTCTCAAAAACAAAACAAAAACAAAAACAAAAACAAACCAAAACACGAAACACAACCAAACGAAAAAACCCCACACTGACAATGCCAAATGCTGGCCAGGATGTGGAGCAACAGGAACCCTCATTCATTGCTGGTACAGCCACTTTGGAAGACAGGTGGTTTCTTACAAAACTAAACTTACTCTTACCACATAACCCAGAATCACATTCCTTGTTATTTACCCAAATGAGTTAAAAACATACCCACATAAAAACTGTACACAAATGCTTATAACAGCTTTATTCATAATTGCCAAAACTTGAAAGCAACCAAGATGTCTTTCAAAAGGTGAATGGATAAACACATTGATACGTCCACACAATGTAAAATTATTCAGCAATAAAAAGAAATCAGCTACAAAGCCACAAAAAGACATGAAGGAAACTCAAATGCAGACTGGAAGGCGAGAGAAGCCAGTCTGAAAAGGCTATGCGGTGTGATTCCAACTACGAGACACTGTGGAAAAGGCAACACTATGGAGACTGTAAAAAAAATTAGTGGTTGCCAAAGGTTCAGGGTGAACAGGCAGAGCCCAGGGGAGTTTTAGGGCAGTGAAACTAGTCTGTATGACATTGTAATGGTAGACATGTGTCATTATATGTTTGTCAAATCCCACAGAGAACCTAGACTAAGCCCTAATGTAAACTGTGGACTCTGGTTAATAACACTGTATCAACACTGGCTCATCAATTGTGACCAACGCGCTACACTAATGTGAGATGTTAACAATAACCGAGGGGGGGGGGGCAGGGCGTGCGGTATATAGGAACTCTCTGTACCCTCTGCTTAATTTTTCTGTAAACCAGAAACTGCTTGAAAAAGTAAAGTCTATTAATTAAACAAATGGTAGCATAGTTTTACACATGCTAAATGGTTAGGAAATACATAAATACTATAATAAACATGGCACTTTACTGTGAAAAAGACCTGCAATTCGCTTGCAAAAATGGGCATCAGAAGGGCTGCAGCTCTGAGCTACTGTGAGGTGGTAGAAGGGGGGTTATCTGAAATCGGAGGCGAGGTGACTCCAGATGTGGGAGGGCACAGCTGTGACACCCGTGAGCCGAGGTGCTGGTGCTGCCTGCGTGAACGCACTCTTGTGCGCTCGCTCGCCGCGGAGTGCAGCTTTCTGCATTCACCTAGTGTTTCTGGTGGATAAAAGTGCACGTAGCCAACAAAAAATATGCATGACACTCAAACAGTTCCCTAATATAACAGTCATTCTGGAACAAATTTGAGTTTTCAAAACAAGCATTAAAGCAGAACAGACCATATATAAAGAAAGCAAGAAATACAGTCTATGTGCTCATTACCCAGCTTCAATCTTACAGAATTAGGACTCGAACTGCTCAATCTAGAAAGGAATTTTCTTAACTTGGCAGAGGTTATCTGCCAAAATCTACAGCACACTTTGTATTTAACGGAGAAAGCTAAAATATGTTTGCTTTAAGATACGAAACAAGACAAGGATGCTCATCATCTCCGCTACTGTTTACCAGGAAACTGGAGGTCTTGGCCATCCTGTAAGTGAATCAAAAGAAACAAAAGGTATAAGGATTATAAGAAAAAATGTCATAATTTAGAAATGATGTACTGATCTATCTAGAAAAAAATACGTAAGAGAAGCATCAAACTATTAGACCTAATAAGAGAGTTCATCAAGATGGCTGAAAATTAATAAGTTTTTTTTTATTATACCAGTAATAGCAACCTGCTAGAAAATATAATAGAACTATGGCATTCACAATAGCAAGAGCCCTTAAAATATCTAGAAATTAATCAAGAATTAACTAAGACATCTCTAAAAAACATTTTGAAACTCTAATAAAGGAAACATAGAAAATGGTATGAATAATTAGAGAAAGAGTTCACGCTCTCAGAGGCTCTTGGATGGGATAACTTAAAGATTTTTTTTTTTTTTTTTTGAGACAGAGTCTGGCTCTGTTGCCTGAGCTAGAGTGCCATGGCGTCAGCCTAGCTCACAGCAACCTCAGACTCCTGGGCTCAAGCGATCCTTCTGCCTCAGCCTCCCAGGTAGCTGGGACTACAGGCATGCGCCACCATGCCTGGCTAATTTTTTCTATATATTTTTAGTTGACCGATTAATTTCTTTCTAATTTTAGTAGAGGCGGAGTCTCGCTCTTGCTCAGGCTGGTCTCGAACTCCTGAGCTCAATCCGCCCGTCTCGGCCTCCCAGAGTGCTAGAACTACAGGCGTGAGCCACCGCGCGGCCTAATTTCTTCTTTTTTGCCTTTGGTTTTTTAAGAAGTTTTAGGAGAAGTTTATGCATTTGACCTTGCACTGAGTCTCCATGGTTTCCTGAAGAAACGCCGTTCCCAGCTCCATGGGAACCGTGGTCGAGGTGCGCTCCCGCCACCTTCGGCTTTATTCCTCCAGCTTCAAAGCCACCAAAATTATTCACCCCTTTAACCGAAGGCTGCAAACCAGTTACAGTGTTTCTATTACGGGCTGAAACACAAGGTGGCACGAAAGAAGCACCGCTGCTTAATAAGCCTTTAACCCAACTTCCCACAAACGGTTTCTTCTGATTTTCTTCCACAGACTGATTCCGTAAGGACCGAGCTGTCACGGTTAGAGAATCTGCTGCAGTTTCTTTTTTCTTCAAATTAGATACCTGAGATATAACTTGTTCTGGTTTTAAGTTCTCAGTTTTTGGTGTAAGGAATTGTTTTAACCGAGCGTCCTTCTCGATTTCTGCGACTTCACTCGTGCGCAAACCAGCGGCGCGAGCGGTCCGGGCAGGTTCGGCACGGCGTGCACGCCTGCATGCGCAGCTTGAGACGGAAAGTGGAGCTCCGCAGTGGTCTTGGGCAGGATTTTCTACACATGGATCTGATGCTGAAAAAGCCATTAGTGATTCTGTGACTACAAAGTATTTGTTTTGACAATTCCTGTATTTTCTGCCACAGGTTTACTTGCTAACAGGAAAGCTTCAGAGTTAGAGTGAAAAGCTGAGGCAGTTTTCTGGATAGTTTCTTCAATATTTTACCTCCAGAGGTAAAATATTATTGTCAACCGAACCTTTTGGACCCGAAAGTAAATGATGTCCATGAGCCACAGCTTCGTCCTGCGGAAGAGCACGAGGAGCACTGAGGCATCTGCAGGGTCAGGGCCTGAGGCTGTTCCCGCTGAGGCGGCATCACCCGCAGAACAAAAGCTGGAGATCCTGGTTTCTCATCACTGAAGGCATGTTGATCATTAGTCTTTTTAAGCAGACGGCAAGCAGCTTCTTTATCTGTCACTTGAGAGATTTTACTTTTCCAAATAACAATATGTATCTCTGAAGCAGGAGCTTCAAAGTTCTCATGCCTTCCAGAACATGGGCCTTTTAAGTCATCACATCCCAGCCAACTCCTATCAGCATCTAAAATCCATGTCATAAAATGATTATTTGCATGGTACTGAATTACAGAAGTTATTTGATAAAGACGACCTTCAAAAGGAAATGTGCAGCACTGCAAGCCGTTCTGTGGTAAGCCTTCTGCCAAGTGCAACCAAGTGCAACATGAATACGGTACTTTTTCCAATACCAATACTTTTTCCAATACTTTTTCTTATTCGTGATTTACTGTTGCAATTGTTACATGGACCGAAATGGGCAGTGTTAAGTGGGTGCTACTCAGGGATGACATTTGTAAAGGTGACCAGACTTTTCATACACCTGTTTTGATACTGGTGTCCACACTGTGAACACTTAGAGTCCTAGGAAAAGAATACAGGAAGAGCTTTTTAGTGTGGGATTCTATTTTTAAGAGCAGGGGAAATGCAAACATAGGGCTTTCCATATCATCTAATGTGCATCTAAGCTGGGGCTGAAGTCTAATAACAATTTCATCTCTGACTTCATGTAGACAGGTCTCTTATCTCTGCATATATTTCTGGAGTAAGTTTTTTACAATCTCCACCTTTAACTCCATCCAATTGATTGGCACACAGAGGCTTATTTGCTTGGTTATATTTTGTGAGCAGCTGCCAGAATACAGATTCCTCCTCAGAGCATGGTTTGGTCACAGTGTTCTTTAACCCTTCGAGTGCACCAAAGCTGACAGGATACAGTCTAACCAGCAGAGAGCACAAGCATTTTCCCTCTGGACACACAAAGTCTAGCGAAATGATTTACATTTGCTCTCCAACGGCATTTCTAGTTCAGACGTACATCTTTTGTTTTGAGGGGAAGTACCCCCAGTTCCAGAGACGTCAACTGTGGTAGGATCTTGTTCAGCAGCCACGTCAACAATTTTCAGCTACCAAAACCTCATTCTGCTCCAAGGAGTCAGCTATCCTACCTGGATTTGATGAGGTTTCATTATATACTTCTCTATTATGTTTGCTGTTCAAAATCTGTTTGCCAGCACTAACAATGACTTCTAGTCTTTTTGGAATTCGCTAAAAGAAGGGAGTCTTTGCAGCTGGTTTCTAAGATCTTTCTCTTTCGAGGCTTACTTGGAGAGTGACACTCTTCTGAATCAGGAGAAATTCGGTTATTAAGTGACTTAGAGCCCAAAGGATAGACGCCCTGCCACAGGGAACTCCCCTTCTTCCTACGGGTCGACGTGGAACCTGTTCCAGCTGGAGCCCACACCACCTAGTTGCAACGTTCAACCCACAGTCACCCTCGGACTGCTCCTCTCCACCAGTGTCTCTGCTAGGAAAGTGGCTTCCCACAACATGGCTTTAGAGCAAGACCAGCCAAAGGAATGCACCAATGACACATAAGAGAAAGCTCAGATAATTTATGCACATATGGAAATGTAACCTTTGATAACGGTGGTGCCACAAAGCAAGAGGGAAAGGACAGACCATCAGCAGTGAGTGTTGGACACACTGGACACAGAGAATGAAACTGAGTCCCCATCACCACATATGCAAGTGGACTCCACGTGACTTTAACAGTTATACATGAATGGAAAAATATAAAATTAAAAGTTCGTAACTATGAAAAATAAGGGCAGTGAGTGACTGCTTAAGCAATAGCACAAGAAACAAGCTGTAAAGCAACAATACTGATTGATCGAGAATTTTTATGCAGTAAAAAATATTGTGGATAAGATGGTAGTTAGATGACAAACTGTGAGAATATATTTGCAATATTTATATCCAACAAGGGATAATATACTCAAAACAGAAAGGGAACTCTTGCAAATCAACAAGAAAAAGACAGAAATGGAAAGAGAAAAATTATAATTGGAGAAATGCAAATTAAAATTATGACTTATCACTTTATATCCATTAGACTTCAGGAAAATTAGAAAGCTGGACTATTCCAGGTTTTGGTGATGGTATGGGGATATAGGAAGTCTCACACTGTTGTTGGTAGAGGGTACACCAAGCAACCATTCTGGAAAAGTCAACTGGTAGCACTTAATTAAAATAAATCAGGTACTCCCTATCGCCCAGCGATTTCTTCCTGGATATAGATCACCCCAAATACCCATACAGTTTCTAAAGGGATATTTGCAGTACTACATTTTTTGCAGTACTGAGGAGGAGTAGACAGTTGAAGGCAATCTTGGCATTTATCACTGGAATAGCAGGTAAAATGTGGTAGATGCAGATCATAGACTACAGTGAGAATCAAAGCCTGAAAGTACACACAGCAACACAGGCAGGTCTCAAAAATATAATGATAAGGGGCTTTGGCTTTTGGTAATGGCAGTCTATAATCCAAAACACTCATTCTAGGAGAACAGTCAGAGAGACTAGACAAAGTATAAAACACACGTGCTTCAAGACACGAGAGAGCTATTAAGATACGAAAAACAACCAGGTCAGGCTAAGGAGGAAAGCAGAGGCGCAGGCAGGCGAGCCCAGTGTTTGTGCACCGTTCCCCTGGGACGGGGAGTGCCGACTCCCGATGAAACAGGGACATGGCTGAAAGGCTGTGAACACTCCCAACAACCTCAAAGGGCTAGAAGGAGAGGAAATGGATGCAACAGCTCACCAAGGGGTGAGGGCGGAGGTTGCGCTTTGTGGTGGGACTCCAAAGGGCTCCAAGCTAGGAGTAGGGACAAATTGTAAATAGATAGGCCCTTGCAGGACTTGGCTCAGCTTTGAATTATTTGAAATTGGACGGAAGTAACCCTAATTGCTAGTTCTCGGAGTTGCTTGGCAGAAACAAATATAAATCCTCTCTGGAGAAAGATAGTATCATCCTAAACCAAAAATTATTTCTGCAAAGTACTCTACAAATACTGTTCACAACCAAATAAAACATAAGAGGCACATGTAGGGGAGAGGCAACATGAACAAAAGAAGTGACCCCAACAGATACAGGTCCACAGGGTATCCAGACAATGTGTTCCCAGACACAGACTTAAAATTAATAAACTTAGAGGTTTAAGGAGGTAAAAGGCAAGATTGACTATTTCAGCAGAGAAGTGAAAACCATAAAAAAAGAAGCAAATGGTAACTCTAGAGCTAAAAAATTCAATAACTAGAATCAAGAACTCAATGAATGTATTTAACAACAAATTAGATACAGTGAATAGAGAAGATAGGTCAGACAAAAACGTACAGAATGGAGCCAAGACAGAAAGATACCAAGCACGGGAGAGGGAGCAACACTGCAAATTCACACGTGAGGTCTGCACGTAACTGCAGTCCCAAAAGATGCAAAAGAGGGAATGTGCTGGACATGATACTTAGAATAGCTGAGAATTTTCCAAAATAGGTGACAAACATCAAGCCACTAATTCAAGAAGCCCTATGAACCATAATCTGAGTAAATTAAAAAAAAAATCCACATTTGGGCACATCAGTAACACTGCTGAAATACTAAGCAAAGAGAATATAAGTAGTGTGAAGAGGAGACAGACTGACTTTAAAGATGCAAAATTCAGAACAGCTGATTTTTCAGCAGAAACAATGGAAACTATAACACAATGTAACGATATCTTTAGAGTCAACTCCTAGACACAAGAAATGAAGTACCAGGTGCTGGGAGAACTCATCGCCAGTAGATACACCTTAAAGAAAATACTAGGTGTGTTTATTCTGGCAGAAAAAGAAGGATCCTAGATAGCGAGGTGGAGATTCAGGAAGAAATGAAGAGCAATGAAATGCAAATATACGGGAAAATATAAATGAACACTGACTCTACAAAACATTAATATCCTGTTGAGTTAAAAATACATAGAGAAAAAAATACACAGAGAATTAAAATACATGACAACAATGGCCTGTAAGTCAGGAGAGGGTAAATGCATTGCCCAGGAAGATGTTAAAAGTACTAATTTATATTAGACGTTAGAAAATAGGGTTGGCTACATGATGTAATCATGTAGGATAAACACTAAGATAATAATAAGAGTATATACATTTCAAGTTAATAGAAGATAAAAAATGGAAAAATAAAAAAGTCAATCCAAAGAAAGCAAAAAAGGAATGAAAAAGCAACTCAAAATAGGTGGGATAAATGAAAAGATTATTGAGATTATAGATTCAAGCCCAAATATATTACCAATTACATTAAACGTAAATGGACTAAATATTACAACTAAAAGACAAAGGTTATCATACTGGATTTTTTTTTTTTTTTTTTTTTTTTTTTTGCGACAGAGTCTCACTCTCTTACCTGGGCTAGAGTGCCATGGTGTTGGCCTAGCTCACAGCAACTTCAAACTCCTGGGCTCAAGCGATCCTACTGCCTCAGTCTCCCAGGTAGCTGGGACTACAGGCACGCACCACCATGCCTGGCTAATATTTTCTATTTTTAGTTGTTTGGCCAATTTCTTTCTATTTTTAGTAGAGACGGAGTCTCGCTCTTGCTCAGGCTGGTCTCGAACTCCTGAGATCAAACGATCTGCCCGCCTCGGCCTCCCAGAGTGCTAGGATTACAGGCGTGAGCCACCGTGCCTGGCCTAGCATACTGGATTTTAAAATCCCCTTACTTGCTACTTATGAGACACATCTAAAGCCAGAGAAAGGTTAAAAGTAAAAGCATGCAAAAAGATAGGTCATGCAAACACTAACCAAAATAAAGCAAGGCAGTATTTAAGGCAAAATGCATCATCAGAGGAATATTTAATGACAAAAGGTTAATATATAAGGAAGATATAACCAAACGTAAATTTGTATGTTTCCAATAATGTAGCCTCTAAATATATTTAATATAAAACAAATATAAAAATTAAAAATCCTAGTGGAATACTAGGCATACTTTCTTCAGTAATAGACAGAACAAGTAGACAAACACACACAGCAAGATTTGACCTAATTGATATATTCTGCATCCAACAAGAAGAAAATATATTGTTTTTAAGTATATATGAAACCTGAAAATATTACGAAAATCAACTAAGTTTCAACAAATTGCAAACGGTTGAAATCATACAGAATTTTTCTGCATTCTAATACATAAATAAGCCAGAAATTAAGAACAAAAAGTTAATTAGAAAATCCATATACATTTGGAAATAAATATATTTCTCAATAAAGCATGGGTCAAAAAGGAAATTTCAATAGAAATTAGAAAATATTTTGAACTGAATGATAATTAAAATAATTAAGAAACCTTTAGAATGCAACCATAACTGCTTAGAGGAAAGTATATAGCATTAGGCTTGTACTAGAAAAGAAGGAAAAGCCTCAATGTCTTTATTTTAACCTCATTCTTGAATGATACTTTATTTGGATAAAGAATTCTTAGTACTTGGAAGTTATTACTCCATTATCTTCTGGCTTTCACTGATACTGTTAGTAAGCAGATTTTCAGTCTAATATCATTCCACGGTGGAATCTTGCACTCTCTCTCTTTCTCTCTCTCTCGTTGCTGTTGGTATCTCCTACTTGTCTTGGATATTCTGCAGTTTCACCACCATGGGTGGCATATTGTAACTGTTGAATTGAAGATTCATAATTTTTATAAATCTTGGAAAATTTATAGCCATTCATTCTGCAAATATTGTTTCTTATCCTATTTTCTCCTTTTTTTCTTTTCCTTTCTTTTTTTTCTTTTTTTAGGTCTTTCCTCCCCTCCCTTCTCCTCTATTTTGAACACCTAGTAGATATATGAATGTTTCTCAAATGCCTTGGTTTATCACCAAATAAGGACCAATTTTTAGGTTATTTCTCAATTTGTACACTGTGTAAGTTGATGTAAATTGGACTCCATATCCATGTAAGATACAGGCCCAAGATTTTAAATTCCCAAGAAACAGATTATTTCCCCCCTTACCCACAGCCCAAACAGAGATAACAAGAGTTAAGCAGAATAAAAATCCAGTTTTCCTCTGCTAATGTGGCTCTTGGAGCGTCTCAGTTTTGAGGAAGGTTTTAAGTTCCACCTCCAAGCCCTGCCCGGGCCCAAGGCCTGATCTGTTTCCAAGTGGACGGCAACAGCTCTAGCGGCTAAACACTGCCTCTTCCCCCTGTGGCAGCAACGTCAGAGTATGTGATCCTCAACTTTCCTCTTCCAAACCTCCTGGTGCTGGCACCTGGGCCTTCGCTTCCATTTCTATGAGTTTAGCTGTGCAGTTAAGGTCATTTTTTTGTATTTTATCCAGTATATCAAGGGTTTTATAGCAGGAGAGTTTTTCAAATTATCTCAGCTCGCCATCTTGCAGAACTGGAAGCTGTAATTTCATCTTTACCAATATACAAAATGCTAGCTAAGTGGCACCTCCTAGGGCTCTAAACTCCTCAGAAAGCTGACAATAAAAAAATTAAATCTCTATTTTAATGGACAAATCATGGCATATTGCTGGAAATGTCAAATTGGTGAACTTTTCAACTTTTAAAATTTTCACCAATACCCGAAACACTTCTACACACAAATGCTTTATGTATCTCTTTAAACTGTGTATAAGACGTTTCCCCCCCTTCAGCCATAGAGATTTTACTTTACTTTTTTTTTTTTTTTGAGACAGAGTCTCACTCTCTTGCCTGGGCTAGAGTGCCGTGGCGTCAGCCTAGCTCACAGCAACCTCAAACTCCGGGGCTCAAGCGATCCTCCTGCCTCAGCCTCCCAGGTAGCTAGGACTACAGGCACACACCACCGTGCCCGGCTAATTTTTTCTATTTTTAGTTGTTTGGCTAATTTCTTTCTATTTATGGTAGAGACGGGGTCTCGCTCTTGCTCAGGCTGGTCTCAAACTCCTGAGCTCAAGCAATCCTCCCGCCTCGGCCTCCCAGAGTGCTAGGATTACAGACGTGAGCCACCGTGCCCGGCCAGCCATAGAGATTTTAAAAAGAGAAACAGAACTTAGCTAAGCAGAAGGAAGCTTAAATTTTGTATACAGTCCATTTTCATTAGGAAACAAACATACAGATAATAAAACTAACTGCTATTAAGGATTTGTTCAAAAACTTCAGTTACTGTCCAGGGATTGTTACTTTTGTGAGCTAATACCCTACACCTCTTCCACCCACAGCTGCTGACCACAGTTACTGGTCACTCTTAGCTCATAATCATCAATGATGGTCCTTAGGGAAAGCAGGAGAAAAGGTCAGACACCCATTGAGCATCTACTATGTGCCAAATACTGTGCTAGGAGCTTTACAGCCAGTATCTCCATTAATGGAGTATCATCAATCCTGTTGTAGAGATGAGAAAATTCAGGCTCCAGACTGGACAGCCTGCTCAAGGCCAAACAGTTCACCAGGGCTGCAGCCGGGACTTGGCCTCGGCGGGTCTGACTTTGAAGTCTATGGCTATGTCTACGCCACCGCAAAACCTTCTTCAGCGTCTGCTGATATTTAGGAAGCAAAGAAAAAAAACTGAATCAACATCTCCAGATTCAACTAATAAAAGAGAGAAATAGATTCAAAGTGTTTAGGATCAAAACATAAAGATTCGAAAGCAAAAAGGGTTTATTTACTATTTAATCCTTGGCTATTCAGAATATTTTTCTCAATGGAATTAGCAATTCTCCCACCTGAAGAAGGCTGAACTGTGTCTGTGTGACATTAATTCATTTTCATGCATAAAACTTTTTAATGAATCTGCCAACCTTTGAAAGCTTGTCTGAAACCAAAACGCAGGTCTCAAACAACTCCAGCTTCCAATGGCGCAAGTCTGTCTGGATGCCAGCACGCAGTAGAGGCTAGAAAGGCCCAAGGAAAGGTGGTGAGAGCCTTTGCAGGGGAGGTGAGCTGCCATCCACGCTGTGCTTGCCCACAGGGGCGCCCCGGGGCTCTGTTTCCGGGGAGCTGTCTCCCCCTGACTTCCGAGGAGCAGAAATGTGTCCTGTCGGGAAGCGCGGCGCTGTCTCCAGGGCCCTGGGATCTTAGCTGTGTGGTGCTAAGACTCCTCATCCACAGGGCCAGGGACTAGCTTTTCCTTTGCCTTTCTTGACTCTCAAATCCTTTTAGAGAAGGTCTATGAACATCATGTGCTTGGTGCTCACGCCAGAGCTACTCACATCAGGGCACAAGGAGGGATTGAACGTGAGCCGACAGGCCCAGCACGCCGCAGCACACGCGGGCCGCTCCAGCAGAAGGGCCAAAGGAAGGTTATGGGGTGATCCCAGCTGGGACTGAATGCACAGAAAACAAAAATCTGGAAGGAAACACAGTATGCTAATGTTATGAATCGATCTATTGGGAAGAGGGGTGGTGGGTGATTTTTTTCCCTATTCTTCTCATATTATTTTCTATCACAGTCATGTTCAATACTAAAAATATAAAGGGCTTCTATTAAATATTTTATAAAATATGTTATTTATGATGTAGTGTATTTTCCTAACATAAACACACCAACTTTAATATATGACTGAAAATATAATAAAGGATAATCCTATTCTAGGGATTCGGGGCACATGATAAAAAAAAACTACAATCAAAATCTCATTCAAATTTATCAGGAACCAGGGCCAGGCATGGTGGTGGCACCTGTGGCCCCGGCACCTGGGGAAGCTGAAGTGCAAGGATCGCTTGAGCCCCGAGTTCAAGACTGCAGTGAGCTTTGATTGTGCCACCGAACTCCAGCCTGGGTAACAGAGCGAGACCCTGTCTCTAAAAAACCCCAAATTATCACGAACCTTCAAATTTTATATATATTTTGACTCAGCAAACCCATTTCTAGAAGTTTGTCTTCAGAAAATAATTAGGGAAGCATACAAAGATTCATGGAGAAAGATGCCCACTGTTGAAAATACTAAAAAATTATAAACCTAGGTGCTCAACAATAGAATATTGATTAAAAATGTTATGACATATCCCTATGATGGACTAACATGTAGCCGAGAAAATAATATTGCTGAGGAAGATTTAATGACATCCGGACAATCCCACGATATATTTCTAAGTGAGGAAAAACATGTTATGAAACAAAACATACACTATGAGCTCCGTCTTTTTAATAAAAAACATTATACACAGAATAAAGTTCGGCCCAAAACGTTAATAGCAATTGTTTCTGGTTTGTGAGATTTGGGGTGTTTTTTCCTCAAAATATCTATGGTGAGCATACATTACTTTTGTAATAATAAAAACCAATAAAAGTGAATTCTTAAAGTTTCCTAAACAGATTCCATCTCAATTTCTTTGTATGCATGTAGCACCACCTCATATGTGATCCTAATTTCCAGCCTGCCAACACAGGGCCCGAGAGGATTCCAGCACGGAACCCAGTGGACCCAGCCGCAGCCTGGGACCGTGGTGCTGGTGCTCGAGACCAGGCTGCTGAGGCAGGTGGCTGCCGGCTCTGGGTGCTTGTGCTCAGCTGGCTGGTCTGATTGCTTTTCTAACAAGCTTCATTCGTCTGTTCCATAAATTTACTGAGCATCTCCTATGTGCCAGGCAGTAAGTGCAGTGCGTGACTTCCTCTAATCCTCAGGAAAGCCCTCAGAATCATATTAGCATTCTGATTTCACAGATGAGAAACCCGAGTGCAGAGAATCAGGTCACTTGTCAGTTTGTGGCTGCAGGAGGCGCAGCCGGGATCCCAACCCCATGTCTGTGTGGCTCCCGAGTCCAGCATCCTTCACAGCACTCCAGCAGCTCCCCGGTCCGTTTCTTTTAGAATAAAAGATCAGATGTGATGCTCAGGGCAGTATTCCATTCCTTCCACTACATGCACAAGCTGCATTTCCACTAAAATCCTGAAGCCACTGTGGCTTTGGCACAGCTCATAATGCCTGCTGCTGGGGGTCTGCATGCTTCTGGCCAAGGCCCAGAGAGAAGCTGCGTTGGAAAGCGGAGGTCAAAGGACAGAGGAACCAAATCCGCCATGGTCTTGGTTCCTCGAGGTGCTCCTTCTAGATCTGGGAACGCTGAACAGCCTTCTGACCTCACAGAGCCATCTCCCTGCACCCTGGGCGGTGCGAGCTGCCGCATGGGCCGAGATGGCCCTCCACTGCGGGGCCAGGAAGGTGGCTGAGCTCCCAGGCACTAGAGCTGAAGTCCCACAGTGGGTACAGCAAAAGACAGGAGGGAAGCACAGAAGAGCCAGAGTGGGCTGTCTGGGTAACATGTTTAGGATTCTCAATTCTCTGCTGCTTTTCAGGGCCAAGAAAGTGCTCCTCCCAACACGCCACTTCCCCCATCGGTGCACAGCTCCTGGGGGGCTGTGTGACCGAGGCATCCTTGATGGTGTGGAGAGGGTGGGAGAGAAGTTGCTGAACCTCGGGCCCACAACAGGAGGAAGGGGGAGGTCCAGGGGAAGAGGGAGTGGGAGAGCAGGGGCTTGCCAGCTATTACTAAGCCACCTACTTCCCCAAATTTCATCTTTGTCTCACATCTACCCCTTTAAAATCCTGCTTTCTTGGCTGAGCGCAGTGGCTCCCACCTGTAATCCTGGCATTCTGGGAGGCCAAGGCTGGAAGATCACTTGAGGTCAGGAGTTAGAGACCAGCCTGAGCAAGAGTAAGACCCCGTCTCTACTAAAAATAGAAAAATTAGCTGGGCACCGTGGCACCTGCCTGTAGCCCCAGCTACTCGGGAGGCCAAGGCAGGAGGATCGCTTGAGCCCCGGAGTCTGAGGTTGCTGTGAGCTATGATGATGCCACTGCACTCTAGCCTAGGCAACAAAGCAAGTCTCTGTCTCAAAAAAAAAACAAAAAAAAAACAAAAAAATCCTGTTGTTTTGGGGCAGATGGCAGCAACCTGAAATGAAGCACTCCCCGAGGAGAACTCTCGATTCTTCCTGCTGGGCCCAGGTGGCTGCTGGTGGATGTCTCAAGCCCTGTCCTGCAGTCACCACGGCCCTCTTGGCCTCCTGTACACAGAACAGCTGCACTTGCACGCCAAGAAGCACAAACCCCTCCCTCTGACCTGCCAGCCTTCGCTGCCTGGCATAGGGGCCTCTCCCCTGTTGAGCACCTTAGTGCCACATCTGAGCTACACTTTCTAGCAACCCGCTCCATGCGTATAAATAGCATCTTTCCAATGAGACTAGAAACGCTGCAGGAGACGCCTCACGGAATGTCGTCCGTCTGGCTCATGCAGGCCTCAGACTGTGACAGCTTTCAGAGGATTACACATGTTGAGGCAGTCGGGATCCTCCCCAAGGATCCAGACTTGGGAATGAGAGAGACTGAGCCTCTAGCTGTGGACAGACTGCCCCATTAGACCTGGACACCGCGAGCTGCCCCAGGCGACCTGGGGCAGCCGCTGCTTCCTAGAGCAGATGAGGAAGGAAGCTGATGCCGGGAGGAAAGCGGCAAAAAGACACAGCATATACCTGCAACACACGCCACACACAACACAGCCCAACACACATGCACACCACACACACCAAACACTACACGCACAACGTACACATAAAACACACATGCACACCACACACAAAATACTACAAATACACAAATACTACACACCTCACAAACACACCACACACAAGTGCTACTGCCTGATCCCCGGGCTCTCTGCAGGCCAGACCGCACGTCGGATTTCTTACGTCCCGTCTCCTCTGCATAAGCCAGTGTCTCTCATGTGACATCACTTGTCTCCAGGCTCTGGCATCCCATCTTTTCTTTTCACAGTGAATCTCACACACGTCAGGTTTTATTTTATTTTCTGAAATTTTCCAGAAGAAGGTTTTTCACATCTGCCTTCATATTTCCTCCTCCCCTTCTGTTGAGTCATTTGCTGGCGCTATCACTAGCTGACTTTAGTGAGCACAGTTCAGAGGGTCCCTTTCCCTGGCTCAGAGCAGGAGCGGCGTGCAGCCCCCGAGACGCAGGTGCAGGAGGGAAAGTATGGCGCTCGTTCGGCACCACCCAGCGTGCTCCTGAGAGCACTGGCTCCGTAAGATGTGCACACGCACGATCTTGTGGCCAAACGCACTCTGAGAGCTCCAAATACGGACAAGAATGTCACAGTCTCTGAGATGCTTGACTGCATTCTCCAACCTTATTTGACTCATGCATCCCTTTTCCCCACTTACCACCCCTCAAGACTAATGCTCTGGGTCACACCTCTGGGATGTTCTAGGGTAGTCTAGTTTCACTTCCACACTCGTGGCATTGGACAGCCTCTTCCAGCACCAACTTCCTCGTCTGTTCCATGGAGACCAAACAAGACTCCCGGATCAGAGGAAGACAGGATGGAACAAACCTGAGGTCAAACCCACACAACCACTCGCCAGCCGTGTGACATGGGTCAGGTATTTAACCTCTGTGCGCCCCCCTTTTCCCATCTTCTTTACCTATCAAACAGAACTGCAGTTAGGAAGGACTAGAACCCTCCCAGGTACGATGGCATTTGCCCTTCTCCTCCCCTGCCTCCTCCGCTCAGCAGGGTCCTCCCACCACGGACTTTCTGATGGGCAGAACGATGCCTGGGTGTCAGGTCTGGATGCCATGTCATTACTCCCAAGGTAATTTGTGTTTTTAAATGTGTCCAGGATTTGTTTTAATCAAGTGTGGTAAGAAAGACAAGGAAGTGACTATCATGAAGGAAGCAGTTTATACTCACAGTTCCCTAGACACGGAGGTGCGGCATGCCACAAAGGGCCAGGCTGGGAAGCACCGTGCTGGCCAGGAGGCAGAGGACGGGGACACGGGCAGGAGCCTTTGTTGTGGTTCCCGTGGGAAAGACAAGGAGAGGTAGGATAAGCAGGTGTGAGATGAGCTCGTTGCTTTCCAAGGGTGCAGGGCTGCCCTTGTTGCCTGGTCCTGGCCCCGGGGTAACTAAGGCGGGGTGGATAGTGGCTCAGCAGAGGAGAGCCCAGTAGAGGAAGGTGCTGAGGGTATGCGCTCTGGGTTGGTTAGTCTGCATTTGAGGAGCACACTCTCTAGGAATTATGCAGTTCTCTAGGAATTAGCTATCCCTGGGAGGGGCAGTCTCTCCAGGGTCTGCAAGGCCCCAAGATGTCAAAGCATCAGGAAACACAGGAAGTAAAAAAAAGGATTAACACAATTAGTTCCTTATGCCCTTGGAAGAAGGGGGTCTGGTCCTCCCTGTTGATTGAGTGGCAGGTTGTCCCCAGGTCCAGAACTGAACTGAGCATCTCCCCCACTAAACTGAGCCATCCTGGACCACATCCCTCATAGAGAGCACCTCCAAGTCAACTCCTAGGAGTCACGGATGCCTCTCTTAAAAAAGAGATTTAGTACCAAATATTATACTGATGCAAAAGAAAAAAAAAGAATTTGATTTTCTGTTAAAATAAAATTTCTTGGGTTATTGGTCTGCTTTTAATAAGAGGTTATAACAGGTTATCTGTTGCTTTCTGTGTAGACAGCAGGGATTCTGTGTATTATCAGAATCATTTCCTGTGTTTTATGTTGACTTTGTCATGTCCTTGATTATTTAAGACAAAAGTATCTTATTTAGGAAAGGTTAAAGGCTAAAGGAAAGGTTCTTAACAGCCATGTTTATTTAAAAATATTTTATTGCCACTTTGGTTAAATAGGTAGCCAAGTACTATTCTCAGTAACCCATGATCCTATCTTAATCAAATCTCCTGACAACTTTTGATATTTTGCCTTTCCAAAATCATACACTAAATAACTTTTGCACCTAAAGCCATCTTTGAGATTTCCTAGAAGGCCCCTGGAAAATAATAAAGCATTTGTTCTTTCACCTTGTTTAATAGAAAAAAACAAGTGCTAGAACTACTTAGGTTTATTTGATATGTTACTACTGGGGAGTTGAATGGGAAGAGTTGTCAAACCAGAAGAGACACTTAGCCTTCCCTAGGTTGAATCTGAATGGGTAAAATGTTAATACAAACATTTCCAAAATTGTATGCTGTATGGGAAGTTCCTGGAGAACGTCCAAAGCCTTCACTGTCCATGATGGGTTTCTGTTTATCAGATTCCTGCTGCTGCTCTGCCTGGTATCAAAGAACAACAGTACTTGTATCCTGCTGTCAATCATGATTTCATTATTTTTAAAATGTTAACTTGATTGCAACTTTACTTCTTTGATTTGACTCTTGCTTTTTGTAGGCCAGTGGTTTTCATTTGGGTGTTTACGTCACTTATCTATGGAGTTTTATTAACATACAGATGCTCAGACCTTGCTCCAAACTCACTGAATCTCTTTATAGACATTCTCAGTATAATCTTGGTATATTCTAACTGTATGCTTAGTATATTCATGATGTGATTTTTGTCAGGATTACAATATGTTGTATCCGAAGATATTTTTCTCTGTAAAATGGATTATGTTCATCCATTTTTATAAATTACATGTAATGTTAACTGTTTTCTTTGGAAATGGGGTTAATCGTTATAATAATTTTGTTATCTAAATTTTTTTGATTTGACTCTATTATCTCATTTTTCATATTGCAGAAACAACCAAATGTCCTTGTCAGTTGCACAATTCCTGTTAGGAGCTCTCATTAGATCTTTCACTTTTGAAAATTGTCAGTAATAAGTTAACCACAGCCACTTTGAGTATTTCACAGTTTACAGACAGTGTTTTGTTTTATTCTGATGCTTCACTCGCTATCTGAGTGCTTTTTCAACAAGGAAGACTGTCTCAGAGTCCCGTGGAAAGGACTCTGACAGGCACTCTCCGGTGTAGGCTTCTGACACCACATGAACACGAACAGCTTTGAGACCACAGGTGAGTGAGTTAGGATTTCCAGAACCCTTGTAGAGAAGCAGGTTCAAGAGACTGCAAACCCAAGATAGAGCAGAGTAAGAACTAATTACATAAAACCAAATGAACTAAAGAAAATGATAGTGGCCTTTATTTGGAATATTGTTGACATTTTAATGTTTTATCTTCTGGATATATAAGGAATCTCTTTTTCCTTTCTTTTAAGTTATCTTTAACACGAAAATAGCCATTTAGAAGACTATGCTCCTGTAAACTGTAAGTGTAAGTGATACATTTTTCTCCCTGCCTAACCCCTCCAGAATTTGGGAACTCTGAGTATTTTTATTTTCATGGTAAAATAATTATTTGCATAGGTTCAATATGTCCTTCTTGTTAGGAGGATATTCATTAGAAACTTTGGTTATGCAATCAAGACCTTTCCCAGAATGTCATATCAGAGAATGATGCTCATTTAATTAAATATGACCAGACATTTTTAAGGAGCCAAGGTTGAGTTTATGGAGCCAATATTTACAAAGTCCTCTTGGAAAACTGGCCTAGTACCTGGCTTACAGGGTTCCCAGCCTTACACATTGGTAAGGAAAGTCACTTTCTGGAAGGCCTATGGACTTCCAGGATATTTTGGAAACCTCAAAAAGAGAGGAATTCACCAAAACCTACAGACACTGTAGGTGAGATCTGGTGTGGAGTTCTTGGCTTGGCTTCCTAGCATCAGATGTACAATATTTATAAACTGACTCCACCATTGTTAAAGATTTCAATTCTCCCCAAATTGATCGACAGCTTAAACACAACCTATATCAAAACTGCAACAGGATATTTTGTCGATATTGACAAGCTTATTATAAAATGTATGTGGAAAGGCAAAGGAAAAAAACCATAAGAAATTGAAAAAGAAGAACAAAATTGGAGGACCCACATACCTGATTTAAAGGTGCAGTATGGAACGGAACAGAGAGTCCAGAAAGAGACCCAAACAAATACAGACTGTTGGTTTTTGACAAAGGAACAATGTCAGTCTATGGAGAAAGAATAGTCTTTTTAACGAATGGTGCTGTAACAGCTGAACATGCCCATGCAAAAAAATGAACCTTCATCCGTATCTCAAACCTTATAAAAATTAGCTCAAAATAGATTATAGATCTAAGTATAAAAAATAAAACCTTTTAGAAGAAAATGCAGGATAAACTCTCTGTTACCTCAGGTTAGAACATCAAAAGCATATTCCATAAAGACAGAAAAATGATAAACTGGATTCCATCAAAATTACAAACTTTTATTTAATTCTCTAAGACACTATTAGGGAATTAAAATACAAGCCACAGACTGGAAAAAATATTTGCAAATCACATTGTCTGACAAAGTACTTGTACTCAGAATATATAAAAAACTCTCAAAATGCAACAAGAAAAAAACAATCCAATAAAAACTGCGCAGATTTGGATGCTTCGATAAAGAAGGTATAATATGGCAAATAAACACACGAAAACAAGTTCAGCATTAGTAGTCATTAGGAAAATGCAAATTAAAACCAAATGAGATATTACGCAACTAGTAGCCTGGCTTTAAAAAGCCAGTACTGAGAGCAGGCAAGTATGAGGGTGGGGACTGCACAACCTCACAGCTGCTTTGGCGAGCCTGGCAGTTTCTCAGACAGTTAGACATACACTTACCTTACGACCTGGCAACATGCTCCTAGAGAAATGAAAACTTACATCCATGCAAAGACTAGTACACTGATGTTCACAGCAGCTTTATCTGTAACAGCCCCAAACTGGAAACAGTCCAAATATCCTTCACCTACTGAATGGATAAACAAACTGTGGCACATCCATTTAATGGGATACTATTTAGCAAGTAAAAGCGAAAAACCCTAATGTTTATATGCAACACGGATGAATCTCAAACGCATTACACCAGGTTAAAGGTGGCAGATTCAAAAGGCAACTGTGACAGGATTCCGTTCCTATGGCATCTTGGAATAGGCAAACCCATGGGGATGGAGAACAGACCCGTGAGGGAGTGGAGGTGAGGGGGCCTGACCACAAGGGCAGCGTCATTTTCTGGGGTGAAGAATCTCCTCTGTAGTTCAATTATGGCAATGGTTACATGACTGCACATATTTGTCAAAACTCTTAGAACTGTATACCAAAAAGTGTGCTTTTTACTGTATATAATCTTAAAAATTAATACAGACAGTCTCTGACTTACAATGATTCAGTTTGATGACTTTTTGACTTCACGATGATGTGAAAACCACATGCACTCAGTAGAAACCATACTTCAAGTACCCACACAACCGTTTTCCACTCTCAGTGCAGTATTCAATAAATTACATGCGACACTCAACACTTTGTTATAAAACAGGCTTCGTGTCAGATGATTTTGCCCAACTGTGGGCTAATGTAAGTGTTCTGAGCATGTTTAAGGGAGTCTGTGTTAAGCTACGATGTTTGGTAGGTTAGGTATATTAAATGCATTTTCAACTTATGATATTTCAACTTACAGTAGTTTTATTGCACACAACCCCATCATGAGTTGAGGAGCATCTGTAAATACAAAGAGAGAAGAAGAGCAAGCAAGCAGTGTGGCCGCACCAACTTTCTGCCTAAAACCTTGCCACAGCTCCAAGTGTCATGGCCAGACCATGGGGAGGCTGCAGCCTGGTGCCTGCTGAGAGCGCCCGACATAGCACGGTGCCTGGGGCCCAGTGCACACAGGCTCCTCTCCTTCATGCATCCTTCTGCATCTGTTACTGTCAGTCCTCTCTCCTGAAAGCTCTTTCTACTCCTTACTCACCACCGCTAACTTGCAGGTGTTAAGCCTCAGGCAATACCTCCTTCTGAAGAGTTTCTCTGCACCACTGCACCACTTACTTCCTGGCCTGCTCTCCTAAATAGGTTGGGTCTGGTGCCCCTATTCTAAACTTCCTCAACTGTGCAATAAAGGCCTGGGGATATTCAAACCCTACACATTCCTTGACCAGCTCCTGGGAGATCACCTCTAAGCCCTTGGAATATCCTGCCTGATAAGAGTGTCTCTGTGTATTTAGGGCCTTGGGCCACATCCAATAGATTATGTCAACAATAATCTATTGGGGGGACCTCGAGCTGTGCTGTGTTAGTCCAACCTCTGGAGGGGGACTAGAGACTGAGTAACTGATTTCAGTCTTGTGGGTGCTGCCTGCCTATATAACTGACCCCAAGGCCTGGGGAGCCTCTCCGGTTGGCAATATTTCACAGGTGTTGTCTCATATCACGGCTGGGCAAATTAAGCATAATCCATGTGATTCCACGGGAGGGGACACCTGGAAACTCATGCCTGATCTCTCCTGGCCTATGTACCTTTTGCCTTTGTTGATTTCAACCTGGATGCTTCACTGTAATAACGCAGGACTGCGAGTATAACTGCGTTTCTGAGCTCTGAGAGTCCTTCTGACAAATCATCTGCTGAGGGTGGCTCAGGTACCCTCCCGCATCATCCCGCTGGGTGTGCTTCCCAGAGCACTTATCATGCACGATGGACTGCCACTGTCATTCTCTCTCTGTGCTGTGATTTCGTCGTGATTCACCTACCGTCTCTAGTGCCTAGAACACAGCAGGTATTAATGTCTGATGGCCAGAGAGGCCCAGCCGCGTAGACGCTTGATGCCCTCCTGAGCCAGAGACTTGCGGAGGAACCCAGAAGCCACACGGCTTCTCCACAAGAAGAAATCCTATGACACTGACCACGTAAAAGCACAGGCAGTGAACATTGTTAATCCCCGAAGCCTGAACTCAGAAATTAAGCTCGTCAGATGACACATCCAGAACAGGAACTGAAGAAGCCTGAGCCAAGTAACCGCAGCATGACAGCACAGCGAGGGCTCTAGGGCCCCGAGTGCCTGGGGGCAGATGAGAGCACGGGGCACAAAGAAGGGCCGTGGAAATCCCACCCTGTCAACTGCATTTCATTTTCAGATTCTGCCTCTGAGGGAAGTCTTCTCCACCGCAGGGCAAATGACATTTCAGGGAAAATGCCAACACTGGACATTTAGCATTTAAGAAGTCTTCTGGAAACAAAAAGCGTCTACCTGTCCTGCCCGGATTCCCTCTCCAGTGCCATGGCTGCGAGTCAGCTGCGATCCCAGGCCCAGGAGCTAGCCTTTCTGGTTCTTGATGGGACCTCCAGAAATGTTCAGCAACAGGCCCCACCATGAAAATCAGACAATTGAGCTGTGCCAAGGATCCCTTACTGGTAACTCTTAATCTTTCTTAATAGATTAGACACATGTGCTTTGTCTTAGAGCCATCAGACTAGTCAAATAGAAACACAACATGCAACAAAGGTCAACTCAGTGGGGAGCACTCACCTCAAATCATATAACTCTGAGTAGAATCATGGGATTTTAGAGTTGATCAGCAAAGAGGTCAAACTTTGGTTTTAATTTCTTTGTTCTGCAAATGAGAAAGCTGGCACCCAGAAAAAAGCTGTGATTGCTGAATAGCAATAATAACAACACTGAGCATCTGCATAGCCAGAACTATTTCACTGTGCCAACCAAACCAGCACATTGCCTGTCCTTGCTGGGCCAGGCACAGCCCCCAGCCCTGAAGCCAGCAAAGGGCCCCCTCAAGCCACACCCATCCAGACCCGAAGCTCTGTTCAGACACAGCCTCGCTGGGCAACTGTGGGTAAGTTACTGCATCTCTCTGGGCCTCTTTTCATATTTAGATTAGCAGGACATATAGAAAATGCTCAGTAAAAGTAATTTTCCTCTTCCCTTCAAGTTCTCCTTTCCACCAGGCTTTTCCAACCAGACTTCCTCATCTGAACCACAAATCTAAACAGAATTATTTGAGTGCCTGATTCTCAATTCTTGCCAAAGACGGCAAATTGCTAGTCCCACTGCAGAAGAGGAGCACCAGGGTTAATTCTGTCCAGGAATCCAGTTGAGATGGACGGCTTCATGGACTTGCCACTCTATAGCATACATGCAGTGTCTTTTTACATATCTAGTGTTGCTGACTGCAGATGCAGGTCCCACCAAACAAGGCAGGAAGCAGGGGTTGAGGAATGGGAGTGGGGGCCAAGAAGATGAAGAGGTGATTTAAAATGCCCTCCTCAGTGGCCCTGGCTGGTGACTGACCAGCACTCCCAGGGCAGTGTGCCACCTGTGGGCCAGTGCTCCAGCACTCTACGAGGGCACCTCGTTCGTTTCCGGTCTCATATCAACCCTTACAACACCTGTTGCTTTAAAGCCCATTGCCAAGGCAGCTCTGATCCTCTGAAGGAGTCATCTCCGGGACATCGCTTTCCCCTTGTGATCCCCCCGGCCCCACACTCCAGACCTTCACGCAAACATTACTGCTATCTCTGAAACCCACCCAGGCTGCCTCAGTGCTGCTGGGCTGGGGAGTCCCTGGTCTTGGTGTTGCTTAATAAACCCCAGTCTCTGCCTTCTCCACCGGTCTCACTGGTGCGCGTATTTGGCACAGAAGGAAGAAAGGAGGAGTCTTGGGGGGAAACTGAGGGGGAACCTCCTTGACCTCTCTGGGCCAGGTCTGCAGCTCCTGAGGTGGGAGCAAGAATGCCTTTCGACTCTGGAAAGGAAGGAAAGCCATTTGGGCAGAGAAAGAGGGAAGGGGGTCCTTTGCCAGTGTGATTAAGGTTCCACTTACATTTTTATCTAGCTTGGTTTTCTCAAAATGGGTCCTATTTAAGCACGTGAGAAGAGGGAAAGGAGGGTTTCAAGGGAATTGGGATTGGATGAAATCAGAGCTACAGAACAATGAAACACTTCTAGTTGGAGGAAAAACCAACAGCTGGATTATTCAACTTTCCTGAATTTCATGGTATGTTTTAGGAGAGGGCAGATGAGATCACGGAGTGCTCACTGCAGAGGTCTGCGTGTCTTCCACTTCTCTTTCTGAACCCTCTGCCTGCAGAGCAAAATCCAACCCCCGTATCTGTCATGCAAGGAGCATTCAACCCTGCTGGAGTGGCCTTTTCTCCACTCCTCCCCATACAGCTGTGCTCCCCTCTGCAGTCTGTACGGCCCCTCCTCTCTAGCTCTGACCTCTGACTCCAGCACATTCAAAGTCTCACCCCACACTGATGTGGGGCCGTGCAGCATTCGCAGGCTGCTCCTTCAGCCCCACGCAGAAGCATAAGGGGTGCATAACCTCCCTGATTTCCAGGCAGCAACTGCTTTCCTTCACTACTGTGTAGAGGCTGAAAATACTTGTGGAGTGTTAGCAAGAAGTAAAACAGAAAGAACCCCGTGCAGCAAATAACCAAGGGCAGGTGATCACCATCCATAAAGCCACTCTGGACTTCCTCATTCCATTATTATTTGGAGCCAAAGTCTTCCTCTCAATCAATACCCCAAACTTGGCCTTCCAAGTAGATACGGGAGCACTACGGGGGGCACACGGTACCAGGAGACACCAGAGCAATCTCATGTCCCGGAAAATGCGCTCTTGCTCCAGAGGGCCTAGCACAAACCCCCACCTTTGGGCTGGGAGCCTCAGTCCCGGGGTCAGGACCAAGCACACCCACAGCCAGGTGGCGCAACACGGTCCACCCTCGGCTAGCGGGCCCTCTTCCATCTTCCTTGCTTTAGAGAGCTGCGGTATGAAAAACCAGACCTGTCCATTGGTCAAGAACAGTTTGGGGAAAGGAAACAGCGCATCCAGGGACCAAATTCTAGTCTCACCTTAAACACGCAGTTTCCCAGTTGACGACGCGCCCTGCTACGGGGGCCAACACGGTCCCTCCCGGCTGTAACAGGTGGCCCACTGGTAGAAGCCAGTTAAAAAAGAGACAGGTGGGAGGACATCAGAAGGAAACAAGGAACATGAAAAGGAATCGAAAGGGTGAAGCAATAGGAAGGAAGGGGCCAAGAGACGGAAACAAGAAACAGGAAAAGTGAGGCAGGAAAAGGAGAGGCAGGAAAGACAGTGACAAGCGGAAAGGAGAGGCCAAAGGGCGCGAGAGGACAAACGCCGGGAGCACAGGGCGCGGGCGGCGCCCTTACCAGCGGTGGCCGAGCGCAGGCTCTCCAGGCTCCAGGAGCGGGACAGGGCGCCGCGCATGCCCCCGCGGCCCCCTCGGCCGCCGCACACCACGCCGCTGCTGTCCGAGTCGGAGCCCGGGGACAGCCCAGCGCTGCTGCTGCTGCTAGTGCCCAGGTCGCCGCTCGTCTGCCCGCTCGACTCGCTGGGGCATTGCTGCGCCTTCATGCAGGCGGGCCCGAGCTCCAGCCACAGGCTCGGGGGAGGCTGGGCCGAGGGCGGCGGCGCGGCGGCGGGGCTGCAGGGCGATGGGGCGCACGAGCCGGGGCCGGGGTCGCCGTCGGAGGGCGAGGGGCGTGCGGGCGGCCGCGCGGCGTCCTCGGCCCCATCCTCGCCGCTGCGCGGCCGCCGCTCCGGGCCGGCTGACATCATGGGGCTCCGCTAAGGAGGCTCTCGGCCGGCCGCTCTGGCTCTGCGGCTGCGGCGGCGGGGACCCTCTGCAGATGCGGGGCGCGCGCGGCTCGGGACGAGGCCAGGAGCCCACCCGGCGGGGCGCAGCGCACCCGCTCGCCGCCAGCTCCCGGCCGGCCGGCCGGGCGCACAGCCGCGGATGCGCCTCCGGCGCGGGTCGCGGGCCCGGTCGGCACGCGCTCACGCACGCGCGCACGCAGACCTGTAGCGCGGGCGGCGGCGGGCGCGGGGGCGGCGTGCGGGGGCCCCGGGCCGCCCTCGGTGCCCGCAGGGCCGCACTTCCGGCATTCGCACGCTTGTATTAGGACAGGGTTGGCCTCAGGAGGGGACGTCCAGGTACCCTGCGGCCGTGGTGGTGAGTAGAACGGCCGGGCGCTCGCTGTTCCTCCGCAAGGACTCCAGCTCCGACCGCCGGCGGCGGGTCCACACCCATCTGGGGCGGGGACGCCAGCGGGTGGCCCCACTCAGCCCGGGGCAGAGACCCGGCCCTGCAGGCAGGCAGGCGTGAACGCCGACCCGGGGAGCG
Source organism: Indri indri (assembly GCA_004363605.1). NCBI lineage: Eukaryota > Metazoa > Chordata > Mammalia > Primates > Indriidae > Indri > Indri indri. Next base: position 55,452 of record RJWJ010003116.1, on the reverse strand, counting down.
CGCTCAGCAGGAACACGCCCCCGTCCCCGGCCCCGCCACGCGCACAGGGAAGCGGGGACCACCCGGCTCCCGCTACCCTCCCGACAGCCAGAGGCTAGAGCGAGCCCCGCCCGGGCGCACGGGCCGGCAGGCGCTCTGCGGTGGTTAAGGGGCTATACAAAGTGGAGTCATCATCCGTGCCAAATGATTTAAGAAAGTGTGTGTGGAAAAGTACAGTGACAGGCATAAACGAAAATGGGGGCCACAAGGCGCACGACAAGGAGCCAGGAATTATGGGGTTATTGGGCGGGGGTCAGGGTAGGGAAGGCGTCGCTCTGTCATCTGTTCCTCTCAGAAGTCGTGAGCATCCAGAAGAGATGCCTCCACAGCTCCAAACAAGGGCGCTAATTTAGAAGTCATCGTATGGAATACGAAATCTAGGAGGCGGAAAACAGTGGGCGCTGTGGTCTCCCTTGGGGGTTTGGGGGGCTGATCAGGGCTGCCGACATCCCCCCTCCCCCAACACATACGCAGCATCACCACCCCTGCCCGGCCCGCGGGGGCTGGTTCTGCCGTGGCACGCCAGCAGTGCTGGGATGGCTAGGATGAGTAAGCGTGTGTGCGGTGCTCCAACACACCAGACGGTACAGAGAGGGTGCTGGAAAAGTGGGCATTCTCTCTGCTTCCCTCCATTTGGGGTCTGTTTCCTATAGCCCATCTCCATCCCTGAGCTCCTAGCTCTTAGCTCTGTACCATAGGGACCCTGCATCTCATTGTTTCCTCTCCTGGCGGCCCTTTGGTATCTAGGCCAGCACACGAGTATGTTATTAATAATATCTGCCCCAATGTCTTGGGCAATAGCCCAGCACAGTTCTAGGTGAAGGGCCAAGCTCTGTACATGCATAGCTAATACTGGTGTTATTGTTCAATTAAGGGGCATTGGGGAATGACTCAGCCAAATCTCCGTGTGGATCTCCTGGCCTTCAGTTCCTCAGTTTCCTTTACTTGTCTGGGGATGTGCCTGCCTTTTCTGGTTGCCCATACTCTGCATGCACAATTCCCATCTCTGCTTCCATTGTTTCCCATCCTTGGGAAGAATGGCTCTTCCCTTCCCTCCTTCCTGGGCACAGGCTCTTCTGCATGGCTGGGGTCACCATCTGTGTTCTCCTGTGGTTGTCCCTAGAGGCCTGCGTGCCCAGCCCTGGTGGGTGGGAAGAACTGCTCGGGAAGGGATGGTCACTGCCAGCATCAGTCACCCCTCCCAACCCATCAGCACATCTTGTGGGTTCCACCTCCAAAGTAAATGTCAGGGATGTCCATGTCTGTCTCACTCTGCTGCTACCACGACCACGCCGTGCGTGGAAGATAGCTTCGATCTCACCCACAGAGCAGCCCAAGGGGGCTCTAGAATACAGCATTCATCAGACCATGCCACGCCCCTCCTGCAGTCTCTGCTGAGGCTTCCTTTCACACTTCCCAAGACCTGGCCACAGACTTCTCGCCCCCTCTCACCCCTGCGCCTTGCTCTCTGCACTCCAGCCACAGCCTGGCTGGCTGCTTCCCCTTTTCCCTCGTGGTCTGGGCACTCCCTGTCCCTTTCACCTAGGGTGACCTTCTCTTGGCTTTTCATGGTGTTGGCTCCTTCTCAACCTTCAGATCTCAGTCAGTGTCCCTCCTCAGACTCGGGTTAGTCCTTCTCAGCATTTACTCTGCCAGTGGCTCGCTGCTCCCTACAGACGGGGCGTGTGAGGGGACAGGGCCTTCCCCAGCACCGTGTCCCCAGGGAGTGCAAAGTGCCTGCCATAGGCGGCTCGGTCAGGAGCTGCAGAGGGATGAGTGCGGCCTGGACCTGTGCGGGAGGCCAGCTGGGCAGGAGAGGGAGGATCTCGCTCTTTGGGGGTGCTCCTATGTGGAGGGTGCTCCTATGTGGAGGGTGCAGTGGCAGCGGCCCGTGTGAGCCGCTGTCTCTGCCAGACAGCCAAGCGCCATGCCTTTACAGTCTGTTTCCCTTTTGAATCTTCCCGAGACTTCAGTGTATTTGAATTAGGTATCGTGGTTTTAGCTGTCATGAGGGGAAAGGTAGTGTGTCCCCATTGTGCTCAAGTATGAAAGGGATCTGTGTTTCCTAAGACCACAGAGGTGACGACGGCTGGAATTAATGACCACCTTCTGAGGTGCGGGGGTCTCAGAGACGATGATTGGTATAGTGAGACTTAGCTGCCCCCACCATGGGAAGATTCTGTCCTTGCAAAGCTTATAGGTACCATTTTGGATGCTATTAAGAGAGACAGGAGATGCCCTTACCATCACATGTTAGGTTTATAATTATAAATATTTAGGTACATTTACATATATTGTTCATATATAGTCATGCATGCTGTACAATGGGGATACATTCTAAGAAATGCATTGTTAGATGATCTTGCCCTTGTGTGACCATCAGAGAGTACACTCACACCAGTGGTGTAGCCTGCTGCACACCTAGGCTGTGTGGGGTGGCCTGTTGCTCCTGGGCTACACACCTGCACAGCAGGTCACTGTACCGAATACTGTGGGCAGTTGTAACACAATGGTATGTATTTGTGTATTTAAACATATCTGAACCTAGAGAAGACACAGTAAAAATACGATATAAAAGATAACAAATAGTACACCTGCATAGGGCACTTACCGCGAGGGGACCCCGAGGACTGGAAGGTGCTCCGGGTGCGTCAGTGAGTGGTGAGCGATGTAAGGCCTCAGACATTCCTGTGTGCTGCTGTAGACTTGATAAACACTGAGCGCTTAGGCTACACTAAATCTATAAAAAATACTTGTTTTCACCAGCGTCAGCACAAACGCGTGAGTAACATGTTGTGCTGTGGCATTCTCACGGAGACACTGCTAGACGATAGGGGTTTTCAGCTCCATTGTGATCTTACGGGACCACTGCCGTACATGTGGTCTGTCACTGACCAGAACGCCATTATGCAGTGCATGTCTGTGTTTATATGCTGTACATACATGTATATATAGGAATGAACATTTACACAATGTCAGAAAGGTCGGCACAGAAGGGTAAGCACAGAAAGGTCGTTGTTGCTTGAGGCTGGCTTGATGGTGTGAAGGTAGCAGACGAAATCCAACCATACATGCAGAAACAGAAACAGAGTGGGACCGGAGCCTCGAGATGAGTTTCTGTCTCATGTCTCCTCACTGCTCCTCTGCTTCCGACAACAGTGCTGGATGGAGAGAAGCTTAAAGCCAGCGCCATCTGGGTGCAAATCCTGGTTCTGTCTTACGAGTTGCCACCCAGTAAATTACTTAACCTTCCCGCATGTTTCTCTCCTCACCCATTTAATAGGAGCACCAACAACTACTTTGCAGGGTTCTCATGGGGGCTGAGTGGAATGACCTGTAAACGCGCAACAGCCCTAGCAATGTCTGAAATGTCAGCTCATGTTTGTTAGTATATACCAAGTGTTAGATACTTTGCATGTATTATTTAATCTTCATACCTTCATCTGATAGGTACCATTATTAGCCAATTTTACAGTTGAAATTAACTGAGGCTCAGAATAATCCAAGGCCACACACTCAGGAAGTGGTGGAGCCGGCTCCAGGCTCACCACCCATGCTTCGAACCACTCTGTAACTGTTAATTCCCTTTCTCCCCTTTTTGGCGATTCCCCAGACATTTCTTGCCGGAATATCGCCAGTACCATTGGCAAAAATGACACCGTGAACCCACTACATGCAGAGTATAGTGCTGGCTGCTGAGGATATCATGAGGAAGTTTAAGAAGTGGAGCGGAATAAGGTACAATATGAGCATAGTCATTCAACTGATCTCCTCCAAGACTCTCACTGAAATTACCAATAGGTTGTAAAAATAGAGAAAATTGAGATTGACTTTGGGCAGGACAGTGAGAGGAACTCCAATGACCCACTCTCAGTGAAACTGGTGAAAATTATTTAAAAAATAACCATTTAAAATCTCTAGAATGGTCCTAAGAGTAAATAGCAAATAAAGAAATGTCTCTTCAAGAAAATCAACAGTTTAGTAAGAAAGGCAAGGGTCTGTGTTGTTTGAACGGAGACTGCTCCTTCCCTCCCCCTCACAGCTGAGCTAGGCAGAGAGGCCACTACAGGCTGCTGCGGCCACACGGGCTTCTTTCCCCCCACCTCTCCCAGAGGCCTTTCTTCCCTGCCCCCAGCTCTCTGTTGCTATGGCCCTGACAGCCAGCTACCTGTTGCTGGGTGAGAGTGGTTGGGCTCCCTTCTTTGGCACACTGAGAACACTGAGGACCCGGTAGCCCTTCCCCCTGCTTGTAGGACAGTGGTTGCATGCAAGGAGAGGCAAGCTGAGAGGACCTTGGGCTAATGCTCTCCCTTCCCAAGGGACCCACAGAGTGTCACCCAGAGAGAAGCTTGCCATTGTCCTTAGGCCCAGCTCCAGAGCCCTGGCTCAAAGGTTTTGCCTGGGGGAGAGGTGGGCTGTAAAACAGATAGCTCCTGATTTCTTTCCAAAGGAACTGACCTCCTTTGTAACAGCATGGAGACGTTTAAACCTAAAGGTGCTTTCAAAAGTAGTGGAGGTTGCAGTGAAGGGAACTGGGAGATTTATGGATCTAACAGAGATACAGCCTAGACTGTAAACTACTATTTGTAAGAGAGAACAGAGAATAAGACAGTTGAGAGGAGCCCTTCTGGGATTGGAACAAACACCAGACATTGACCTCAGAAAGTATTCCTTCAAGTGAGCCAGAATTGGATTGCATTAGCTTGTAGAACAATTTATGCCCCAAGACAATACTGAAAATAACAAAACAATCAGCTGCCAATTAGTGAAGTTTAACATCTGGGTGTGGTCAGAGAAAGTGGAAAAGAGCCCTGGCAAAGCCACTGTCATCCAAGGGTAAGAGTGGGCCTGCCCAGAGCTCCACCTCTCTGAGGAACACCAGAGGCTTAACCCTGTGGGAAGGGAAAGAGACTTCCCCCAATGTCACCAGTTACTAAATAAGCAAATAACAAGAGCAGGACTGGTGGGGGAGCAGTGCCGAGTTGTTACAGTATATTGTCTAAAATGGCCAATTTCCAACCAAAAATTATGAGACATGCAAAGGAACAGGAAAGTATGACCCAACAATGGGAGAAAAAAGCAGGCAATAGAAACTGACTGTGAGAGTGACCAGATGTCAGGGGTATCAGAAAAACAATTCAAAGTAGCCATTATGAACAAGTCCACAGAACTACAGAACCATGATTAAAAGGAAAAGATATCATGACAATGTTACATCAGAGAATAAATCATAAATAAATATAATTTAGAAATAAATAATAAATGTATTATAACATATTTATTCTAATTATAATTATATAAATTATAATTCATTATAAATTATAGGTTTAGAGATTTATAAAAGAGATAATGAAATCTCTTTCAATCTCTTGATTGAAATTATAAAAAAGAACCAAGTGGAAATTCTGGAGTTGAAAAGTGTAATGTTAATAACTAAAATAAAAATTCATTAGAAGGGCTTAACAGTAGGTTTCAACAGGTGGAAGAAAGGATTAGCAAACTTGAAGACAGATTGATGGAGATTATACAAGCCAAAGAACAGACAGAAAACCATGAAGTAAAATCAGCAGAGCCTCAGAGAAATGTGGGATACCATTCTGTCCACCAACATAAGAGCAATGAGAATGCCAGAAAGAAAAGAGAGAAAGAAAGGAGAAGGAAAAATATTCAAAGAAATAATGAATGAAAACTTTCAGAATTTATTGAAAAACAATAACCCACACATCGAGGAAGCCCAATGATTGCCAAGGAAGATAAACGTAGACACGCACAGACACATCGTAGTAAAAATGCTGAACATGAAAGACAAAGGGAAAATCTAGAAAGCAGCAAGAGAATAACAGCAAGTGAACATAACTTAGTAGGGCTTCCCCAAAATGCTAAAAGGAAAAAGAAACACTTGTCAACCAAGAATCCTTTATGCAGCTGTTTGGAAGAACTCAAATCATTTTTTCTCTGCTCTCGCACTACAACAGTCAACACAGAAGACTCCTGTGACCCCCAAATATGTGGGGATTTCTCTCCACCAGCAAGCAAGCAGTCAGTTCTGTAGTTGACACCAGGCGGTGTCCTCCAATTCAATTCCGACATTATCTACCTGGAAAGAGCATCAGATCCCACAGGTTGGGGACTCAATCCCCAAGACGGACCCTCCTTCTCACCAGTTACAATTCCAGGCCTCTGGAACTTCTGACTGGCTTGAAGTTTGGGTCCCTATGACCCTCTCTTTTGGTTAAATTAATTTGAGCAGCTCACAGAACTCAGGGAAACACTTACTTACATTTACCAATTTATTACAAAGGGTATTTTAAAGGATACAAATAAACATCCAGATGAGGAGACACACAGGGTGAGGTCTGGAAGGGTCCTGAGCTCAAGAGCTTCTGTTCCCACAGAGTTGGGGTGCACCACCCTCCCCCACACATGGGTGAGTGTTCACCTTCCCATCAGCCTCCCATCTTCAGCTGTCTGGAAGTTCTCTGAACCTTGTCCTTTTGGACCTTTTATGGAGACTTCATTACATTGGAATGATTGATTAAACCATTGGCCATTGGTGATCAACTTAACCTTCAGCCCTACTGGGGGTGGAGCTGAAAGTTCCGACCCTCTAATCCTGCTGCAGTTTTTCTGGTGACCTGAAGCTGCCTGGGGGCTGCCAGCCATCAGTCAATCAGTATACAAAGACATCACTTTGGAGATTGCAAGACTTTTAGCAGTTGTATGCCAGGAAACAGGGATGAAGACCAAATACATATTTCACACTATTACAGCAGCAAAGCTCTTTCAAAAATGAAGGCTAAGTAAAGACTTTCCCAGATAAATAAAAACTAAAAGACTTTGTTGCTAGCAAACCCAACTTATAAGAAATACTAAAGAGAGTTCCTCAGACTGAAAGCAAGTAACCCTAGAGGATAACATGGATCCATATGAACACAGGGAATGGTAAAGGTAATTATGTAATTATAAAAGACACCATAAATTCCTATTTTTCTCCTTTCTTCCCTTAACTAATTTAAAAAGCAGTTGTATAAAATAATATGTGTATAATGTATTTGGGGCCTATAACATATAAAAATGTAATATATGTGGAATTTATCTGCTAATAAGCAGCATAAAGGAGGTGGGTAAGAGAAAAACTGTAATGGGTTAATAAATTGCTGGCAGATTATACAGTAATCATTTTATTAATGCACTGTTGGGTTTGTAATATCAGTAGATATGCTATGTATACCAATAATATTACAAAAAGGGGAGAAGGGAATAGAGCTGTATAGGAGTAATATTTCTATATATTACTGGAATTAAACTAGTATACATCTGAAGTTGATTCTGATAAGACATGTATATGTTAAACTCTAAAGAAACTACTAAAAAATTTCAAAAAATACAGTCAATCATCAATTAAAATATATTAGCAAATATTCACTTGGTGTGAAAAACAGTAAAGGAGGAATAGAGCAACAAACTATTAATACAAGACATATGGAAAACAAAAAATAAGATGGTAGGTGTAAATCCAGCCATATCAATAATAACACTAAATGTGAATGGATTAAACAATCCAATCCAAAGGCAAGAGGATCAGGCTGGATAAAAAAACACGACGTAACTACAGGCATATTTCATTTTATTGCTCTCTCCTTTATTGCACTTTACAGATAACTGTGTCTTTTACGAGTTGCAGGTTTGTGGCAACAGGTCCCTCAGCGCCGTTTTTCCAACAGCAGGTGCTCACTATGTCTCTATGTTACATTCTCATAATTCTCACAATATTTCAGACTTTTTCATTATTATTACCTCTGTTATGGCAATCTGTGATCAGCTATCTTTGACGTTACTACTGTAATTGTTTTGGGGTGTCTTATGCACTATGCCATATGTGACAGCAAACTTATTCAGTAAATGTGTGTGTTCTCACCACTCCGCTGCCCATCCTTGTTCCCTCTCCTTGGGCCTTCCTATTTCCTGAGAAACAACAACATTGAAATTAGGCCAACTAATAACCCGCTAAGTGTTCAAGTGAAAGGAAGAGTTGTACATCTTTCATTTTATATCAAAAGTTAGAAACAGTGAAGCTTAGTTAGGAAGGCATGTTACAAGCCAAGATGGGCTGAAAGCTAGACCTCTTGAGCCAAACAGCCAAATTCTGAGTGTAAAGGAAAAATTCTTGAAGGAAATTAAAACTGCTACTCCAGTCAGCATGCCAATGAAATGAAAGTGAAACAGCCTTATTGCTGATATGGAGAATGTTTGAGTGGTCTGGAGAGATCCAACCAGCCACAACATTCCCTTAAACCAAAGCCTAATCCAGAACAAGGCCCTAACTCTCTTCAATTCTGTGAAGTCTGAGAGACGTGAAGGAGCTGCAGAAGAAAAGTCTTAAGCTAGCAGCAGTTGGTTCATGAGGTTTCAAGAAAGAATCTGTCTCCAGAACATAAAAGTATGAAGTGAAGCAGCAAGTGCTGATGGAGAAGCTGCAGCAAGTTATCCACAAGATCTAGCTGAGAACATTGATGAAGGTGGCTACACTAACCAACAGATTTTCCGTGTAGATGAAACAGCCTTATATTGGAAGAAGATGCCATCTAGGACTGTGATAGCTAGAGAGAAGTCAATGCCTGGTGTCAGAGCCTCAAAGGACAGGCTGACCCTCTTATTAGGGCTAGTGCAGCTGGTGACTCTAAGTTGAAGTCAGTGCTCACTTACCATTCTGAAAATCCTAGGGCCCATAAGAATTATGCTCAATCTACTCTGCCTGTGCTCTAGAAATAGAACAACAAAGCCTGGATGACAGCACATCTGTTTACAGCATGGTTTACTGAATATTTTAAGCCCACTGCTGAGACCTGCTGCTCAGAAAAAAAGATTCTTTTCAAAGCTTTACTGCTCATTGACCATGCACCTGGACACCCAAGACATCTGATGAAAATGTACAAAGAGATTAATGTCGTTTTCATTCCTGCTAATACAACATCCATTCTGCAGCCTGTGGATCAAAGAGTAATTTCACCTTTTAAGTTTTATTATTTAAGAAATACATTTCATAAGGCTATAGCTGCCACAGAGAGTAATTCCTCTCATGGATCTGGGTAAATTGAAAACCTTCTGGAAAGGATTCACCATTCTAGGTGCCATTAAGAACATTCATGATTCATAGGAAGAGGTCAAATAACATTCACAGGGTTTGGAAGAAGTTAATTCCAGCCCTCATGGATGACTCTGAGAAGTTCAAGACTTCACTGAAGGAAGTCACTGCAGATGTGGTGGAAGAGCAAGAGAACTAGAATTAGAAGTGGACCCTGAAGGTGTGAGTGAATTGCTGCAGTCTCATGATAAAACTTTATTGGATGAAGTATTGCTTCTTATGGATGAACAAAGAAAGTGGTTTCTTGAGATGGAATCTATGCCTGGTGAAGATGATGTGAACCATGTTGAAATGACAAAAAAGGATTTAGCATATTCCATAAACTTAGTTGATGATGCATCATCAAGGTTTGAGAGGATTGACTCCAATTTTGAAAGAAATTGTACTGTGGGTAAAATACTATCAAATAGCATCATGTGCTACAGAGAAATCTTTTGTGAAAGGAAGAGTCGATCATTTTGGCAAACTTTACTGTTGTCTTATTTTAAGAAATTTCCACAGCCACCCAAACTTCAGCAACCACCACCCTGATCAGTCAACACTGAGGCAATCCTCCACCAAAAAATGATTACGCTTGTTGAAGGCTCAGATGATTGTTGACATTTTTAACAATAAAGTATTTTTTAAAATTAAGGTATATACATTGTTATTTTAGACATAATGCTATTGCAGACTTAATAAACTACAGTATAGTGTAAACATAACTTTTATATGCACTGGGAAACCAAAAAAATTGGTGACTCACTTTATTATGATACTTGCATTTATTACAGTGGTCTGGAACCCAACCAGCAATATCTCCCATGTTTGCCTGTATATGTTATCTACAGGAGACAAACTTTGGATTCAAAGACACAAACAGATTGAAAGTAAAAGGATGGAAAGAAGTATATCATGCAAAGAACAACCACAACAAAACTGGAATAGCTATACTAGTATTAGATAAAATAGCCTTTAAAACAAAAAAATGTCATTAGAGATAAAGAGGAATATTTTAGAATAATAAATAGTTCAATACACGAGGAAGATACAATTTCAAACATGTACACCTAATAACAGTACCAAAATGCATCAAACAAAAACTGACAGAAGAGAAGGGATAAATAACAATTCAGCGATAAGAGGTGTAGACTTTAATATCCAACTTCCAATAATGGACAGAACAACCATACAGAAAATCAGCAAGGAAATAGGGGACTGAACAACACTGTAAACCAACTAGATTGTTATCAAGTGCACATGGAACATTGTCCAAGATAGATCCTATGTTAGGCTATAAAACAAACCTCAGTAAATTTAAAAGGATAGAAATAATACAAAATGCGCTCTCTACCCCCAGTGGAATGAAACTAGAAATAAATAATAGGGAAAATTTAAAGAGAAAATAACAAGGAAATTAGAAATTAATAACAGGGAAAATAACAGAGAAACAACAAATATGTGGAAATTAACACACCCTTAAGTAGCCAGTAAGTTAAAGAAGAAATCAAAAGAAAAATCAGAAACTACTTTGAGATGAATGAAAATGAAGACACAGCATACCAAAACTACAGGACACAAAGCAGTGCTTGAAGAGAGATTTATAACTGTAAATGTATATTTTAATAAGAAAGAGGAAAGATCTTAAATCAACAACTGAATCACCACCTTATGACACTGGAAAAAGAAGAGCAAAACTAAACCTTATGCATGTAGAAGAAAGGGAATATTTAATAATAAAGTTTAGAGTGGAAATTAATAGAGAATAGAAAATAGGCATAATGAGAAATTTTAAAAAAGAGACAAACAATAGAGAAAATCAGTGAAACCAGAAGCCATTCTTCAAAAAGATCAACAAAATTAATAGATCTTCAGTTGACTTGATGAATAAAGGAGATGACCCAAAATATGAGACTCAGAAACGATATAGGAAGCATTATTACTAACTTTGCAGAAATAGAGAGGATTATAAGAGAATGCTATGAACAGTTGTATGCCATCAAATTAGATGACTTAGATGAAATGGACAAATTCCTAGAAAGACACAGACTACCAAAACTCACTCAAGAAGAAATTCAGACTGTCTGAATAGATCTGTAACAAATCAAGGGACTGGATCAGTAATCAAAAAACTGCTTACAAAGAAAAGCCCAGGCCCAGATGGCTTCACCACTGAATTCTACCAAACAGTGAAAAAAAGAACTAATACCAATTATTTGCAAACTCTTCCAAAAATAGAATAAGAAAGAACACTTCCCAACTTACTTTACCTTGATACAAAAACCAGACAAAAAGGTCACAAGAAAACTATAGACCAATATCTCTTATGAATATGGATGCAAAAATCCTCAACAAAATACTAGCAAACTAAATTCAGCAAAATATTTTTAAAAAATACACGCTTTTACTCAGTGGGATTTATCCCAGGAATGCAAGGGTGGTTTAACATCTGAAAATCAATTAGTGTAAAATGCCATATCAATAGAGTAAAGAATAAAAATTGCACCATCATCTCAATAGATACAGAAAAAGGATTTGACAAAATCCAATACCTTCTCATGATAGAAACATGTGACAAACTAGGAATGGAGGGGAACTTCCTCAGCCTGATAAGACATCACACTTACTGATGAAGACTGGATGCTTTCTCCCTAGAATTAAGAATGAGACAAGAGTGTCTACTCTCACCACTTCTATTCAACATTATACTGGAGGTCCTACCTAGGGCAACTAGGCTAGAACAGAGAAATAAGAGACATCCAGATTGGAAAGGAAGAAGTAAAACTATCTGTTTCCAAATGCCATGATCTTGTATGTAGAAAATCCTAAGGAATTCACTAAAAATCACTAGACCTAATTAGTGAGTTCAGCAAAGTTTCAAGATATAAAACCAATACTCCAAAATTGTGTTTCTATACACTTGTAATGAACAATTTGAAAATGAAATTAAGATGATAATTCCATTTACAATAGCATTGTATAAGTCTGCTTGGGCTGCTATAACGAAATACCACAGACTCCATAGTAAGACCTTGTCTCAAACAAACAAACTAACAAACAAAATTACCACAAAATACCACAGACTGGGTGGCTTAAATATCAGAACTTTATTTTTCCCCAGTTCTGGAGGCTAGAAGTCCAAGACCAAGGCGCTGGAAAATGTGGGTTCTGGTGAGGCTTCTTTTCCTGGCTTATAGATAGTCGCCTTCCCACTGTGTCCTCGCACGTCCTCTCCCGTGCGTGTGCTTGGAGAGAGAGCTGGTGTTTCTGCTTCTTATAAAGACACCAGCTCTATTAGATTAGGGACCCCCTCTTATGACCTCATTTAACCTTAATTACCTCCCTAAAGGCCTTATCTCCAAATTCAGTCACATTGGGGATTAGGGCTCCCATATATAAATTTTGGGGGGACTCAATTCAGTGCATAACAAGTATCAAAAAGGATAAAATCCTTAGGAATGAATTTATCAAAAAGAGGTACAAGTTTATACTCTGAAAACCACAAAACATTGTTGAAAGTAATTAAAGAAGATCTAAATAAGTGGAAAAAACCCATGTTTATGAATCAGAAGACTCAATATTGTTAAGATGGCAATGCTCCCTAAACTCCTATACAGATTCAACACAATCTCTATCAGATTGTGGAATCATAAGGGACTTGGAACAGCCAAGACAATCCTGAAGAAGAAAGTGGGAGGACTCACACTTCCTGATTTCAGAACTTGCTACAAAGCAATGGCAATCATGACAGCGTGGTAGTGGCACAGGGACAGATCAATAGAATACAACCGAAAGTCCAGAAATAAACCCACAGGCCTCTAGTCAACTTATTTCTGACAAGAGCGCCAAGACCCGCAAAGGGAAAAGAACAGTCCTCACCACAGATGGTGCTGGGTAGCTACACGCAGAGGAAGGAGGTTGGACCCCACCTAACACTACATACGAAAGTTAACCCAAAATGCACCAAAGACTTAAATGTAGGAGCTAAAACTATAAAACTCTTAGGTGAAACACAGGAGCATATCTTCACGAACTTGAGTTTGGCTAAGGATTCTTAGACAGGACACCAAAAGCACAAGAAACAAAAGAAAAAAAGAGGTAAACTAAACTTCATCAAAATTAAAAAAAAAAAAACAATTTTTGTGCTTCGAACGACAACATCAAAAAATGAAAAGATAACCCACAGCAGTGGAGAAAATATTTGCAAGTCATATCTGATAAGGGACTTCTATCCAGAATATAAAGGACACTTATAACTCAGTAAAAAAGACAACCTCATTTAAAAATGAGTAAGGGGTTCACATAGACATTTCTCCAGAGAAGACACACGGATGGCCGTAAGCACATGGAAAGACCGGCATCATCAGTCTTCAGGGAAATGCAAGCCCAGCCGAAATGAGATACAACTCCCCCCACGGGGTCGACTAGACTCGAAAGTGAGGTAACAAGCGTTGATGCAGGTACAGAGAAAGCGGAGGAATCACACTGGCATGGGGAGTGAGTGTAAAATGGCACAGCTGCTTTAAAAGCAGCCTGGCCCCTCCTGAGATGATTTGGCACTGCCACTCCTAGGCCCACATCCAAGGGAAATGAAGACAGATGTCTTCACTGAACTTTGCACACACGATCTTACAGCAGCATCATTCGCAGTGGTCAACACATGGGACAGTCCACATGTTCATCAGCAGATGACTGAAGCAGCAAACTGTGGGAAGTCCACAGGGTGAGTGTGCTGGCCACAAAGGGATGAAGTGCTGATGCACAGGACTGTGCGTGGGCCCTGAGGTCACCGCGCCAGGTGAAAGCAGCCAAGGATATCAGCAACAAAGATACAACTGGCTTGAAGAAAGAGGTGACCTACAGCTTGTGAAGTAACCATACCACCAGAAGGCAGTAAGAAAATTCCTGGTAAAACCCTGCAGACCCTTCCAGAGTCACAGACATGAACTCCGGAGGTGCCAGGGACTTGGCAGGGTCGCATCTGGCCCTGCTGGCTCCACTGCGAGAGGAGGGGATGTGGTGGGTTTGTCCTGGGCGCCGACCGGTGGGCAGAGGGCAGCATGCTGCCACATCAGGCTAACCCTTGGACATGTGTGGGAAAGATAAAAGTCCACTTCACAGTGCAGCCTGAGCACATCCATTTGCTAATGGAAAACCATCACGTCCACCAGCTAATCTGGCCCAGGGCCCAGCGCGGAGTGTGCACAGAGTCAGATTCAGGGCTCGAGACTCGGGGTCTGCATCGGGGCTGACTCCTTAGCACACGGCACATGCCAAACTCTAGTGCTCGGCTGACTACCGTGCGCCTTCGTCTTCTGTCTCCCATCACTGGCTTTGTAGGGTCTTCAGCTCCAACTGGACCGAACTGCTGACGACTCTGAGTACCAGTCCACTCCTCCTCCCCAAGCCTGGACAAAGTGTGTGTTTGACACGTGTGGCTGATTTGTTTTTTCAACTCTGCTTAGGGCTTTACTCTTGTATACCTTTCTTAAACACCAGATCTGGCCTCTCTCCAGCCACTCGGGTGCTTTTAGACTGTAAGTTAGACTGTAAGGTCACCATCTAACACAGTCTGCACCTGCTCAAGGCCTGACACGTGACATCTGTCCTTCCACCAGGGGCTCTGCACATCTCAGCACATCTGGCCCTCCTGGGTTGGGTGTGAGGAAGGTGGTCATTGTGCATGAAGAGGCCCATCCTGGCTCTCGCATGAGACCCAATTCCCTTCTTGCACAAAGAGCCCACCTTTTAATGGACAAATGTGTGATGTGATGCTGTTTGCTGTAGTTTTGGGAAAGGAACTCACAGAGGCTGTCATAAAACTCAAGGAAGAGGCTATTGTTCTTCAGAGGGGAAAACACCCATGTTCCACCACTAGATTAGAGACAATTCACTACATGATTATTTCTTCTGGAGGTTATATCCTGTTACAAGGGCAAAGGATAGTCAGTAGTCCTGCTCAAAATTAACTAATGGAGCCAGGCTTGGGAATTCAATAATGGAATCTGCCCCAGGCTTAGAATTCCTTTTCTCTAGGTACTAGCACTCCTTCCCAATTGGAGGGATGAGATGTTTATCGTTCTCATCTTCAAGCTACTGCCACCGGACAAGTGGATATAGCTGCTAGCAACGCTCCCCTCTTGTCCTTGCCAGGGTGTCAGAGAACCTAACAAAAAAGAGCCATGTAACTCACCAGTGTCAGGAATGTGCTCGGGCCAGCCTGCGTGGTTCAGTCCTGTCGGCGCACTCTGGGAGAGTAGGCAGCTTCTTCTAGAGAGATCCAAAGACTCTGCAGAGGTAATGATCATCTTCCTCCAACACTGGGTGAGGAGGAAACAGGCAGAGGGTAAATGAAGAAAGGAAATGACAGGCTGTTGTTACCCCCTAATTTTTCTAATTGCCCAAGACTTTTCCTGTGAGCAGAGCACACAGCCAAAATGTGCACAGCTCCAGGGGGGCATTCACATTAAAACCCATGAGAAAAGCTTCCCCTGAGGTCTGCAGTCTGCAGCTGGTGTGGCCATGTGAATAGGCTGTCATTCCACAGCGTGAAATGAGGACTGTCAAGGTCTTCAGACTCCCAAATCCCCCTCGGCTGGTCAGCCTCACAGCCTGGTATTTTCCCCAAAAGCAAGACTGATACTTTTAGCGAAAGCATATTCTTTTGGGGGCACTTAATTAAAATGCAAACTCACGCAGTCCCTGTCATCTCATGATGACAACACAGATACTACCTTCAGAGTGTAAGGGCAGCGCTGCATGGGGTTGGGATGGCCAGGGGTGTGGCCTTGTCCTTCATCGTTCCATTGTCCAGAGATAAACTTGGTCCCTCCTGGTTTTTCTACCTTATAAGGTTATCGTATTAACTTAAAAATCATGATGTGTATTCATATAAATGTTTGCTCCCTTTCCTTTTGCTTTTGTATTCCTCACACTAGTAGGAAAATAATGGTTAGAGAATTCCTTTAGTGGTTTCTGGAAACATCCATATACAAACAAGGGTTAAGATGGAGTAGCATACTTCACCCCATCTCTTCCATTTGAATGCACCTAAGAACGTGGACAGCGTGTATAGATCAGCTGTCTGAGGACTCTGAAGGTAAATGGTAGCAGGTGGATGGGGATAGGGTCGGGAGGGGGGGACCAGAATTTGAAGTTATGGTAATCCTGCGGTGAGTTTCCTGTTGTGTAGTTCCTGTGGTATGCCCTTGGCCTGAACTCAGTAGCAGCTTGAAACTGGGAATGGATGCAAAGACTCCAGGAAAAGCCCTCTCTGATCTGAAGAGAAGAAAAAGGGGTCCCTAATGTATGAGGGAACAAGGGAAATCCAGTGTATTTGGATGTTGTTTTCTCCCACCCCACCCTACTCCTGGCAGTCCCAGTATAGTAACAGCAGTGGTGGCCAGGCAGCACCTACAACTCTGAGGGAATGGAACCTTCTCTGACCAGAGGAACCATGGTCCCAAGAGTGTGGGGGAGAACCCCTGTTTCTTTTTTTCTCTGTCTTCCTGTCACTTGGCTCCAGAAGCAGACACAAATGCAGGAAGCGTGTGGCACTGGGAAAACCCCACCTTTCTATCAGAAAGACTGGCAGGGCATTCCTGGAAACCAGGAAGTATCTGGAAGAATGCTCAAGGAAATGACCCCATAATGTGTATGAACTCCTGGACTTATCCCCAGACTGCAAGACTGGATCTGACCCTAAATAGCATACTACATTCTTGGAGAACTGAACTATGGGGTGGAACATTTCACAGGTCCCAGACTGGCACTGGGGTAATCCACATTATCCAAATGGCACCACAAACACCCTGAAACCTGAGCTGACATAAGAAACAGCCCCTGAAGGCTGGGAAGAACTTGTAGCCTGACCTTAACTGTGTCAACTGCTTGAGAAACTTAATAATAGGAACTAAACAAGGCCTAGAGTCTCATAACATAATATTCAAAATGCCCAGGATACAGTACAAAATTATTTGACATATAAAGAACTATGAAAATCTCAATAACTTCAAAGTCAACAGATGCCAACACCAAGATGACACAGTTGTTGGAATTATTAGACCAAGACTTTATTTTTTTGTTTTGAGACAGAGTCTCACTCTCTTGCCTGGGGTGAGTGCCGTGGCATCAGCCTAGCTCACAGCAACCTCAAACTCCTGGGCTTGAGCAATCCTACTGTCTCAGCCTCCCGAGTAGCTGGGACTACAGGCATGCGCCACCATGCCCAGCTAATTTTTTTCTATATATATTTTTAGCTGTCCAATTAATTTCTTTCTATTTTTGGTAGAAACGGGGTCTCGCTCTTGCTCAGGCTGGTCTCGAACTCCCGAGCTCAGAACGATCCGCCCGCCTCAGTCTCCCAGAGTGCTAGGATTACAGGCGTGAGCCACTGCGCCCGGCCTAGACCAAGACTTTAACGCAGCTCATATATAACCATGTTCTCTAAGAAGTAAGGGTGAGCATTCTTGAAATTAATAAAAGATAATAGAAAAATTATGCAAACAAGAATGAAATGGAGGCTGGTCCAAAGGTAGTGAGTTATCTCACCTGATTGTTCAGAGTCAGTTACAAATTGAACTCCTTGTTCTATTACTTTTCCCCCTCCTCACTACTGCACTTGACTAGTCTTAAAAAAAAAAGAATGAAATGGAAATGTTAGAACTGAAAAATATAATAACTGAAATAAAAATCCACTGGCAGAATCCAGTTTTAAAATGAGATGAAAGAGGAAAGAATCAGTAAACTTTTAAATAGCTTAGCAGAAATTATCTAACTGAAGAACAGAGAGAGAAAAGATTAGGGGGAAAAAAACCCAACAGAGCCTCAGGGACCCATAGGACAACAACAGAGATTTAACAGTCTGTCATCAGAGTTCCAGAAGGAGAAGAGAGAGTGTGGTGCAGAATAATATCAAGAAATAATTGCTGAAAACATCCCAAATATGATGAAAAACGTTAACTTACAGACACAAGAGCTCAAACAGAAACTTCAAACAGAAAAACCCAAGGAAATCAATGCCTACAGATATCATAAACTACTGAAAACTAGAGACTATGAAAAGATCTTAAAAGCATCCAGAAGCAAACAACAGATCATACATAGGGGAAATTCATTCAAATGACTGTGGATTTTTCATGGAGGTCAGAATTCAGTAGAATAGTATTTGTAAAGTGCTGAAGTACTGTCAACCCAAAATTCTATATCCATCAAAAACGTACTTCAGGAATGAAGGTGAAATAAATACATTTTCACGTGGAGACAAACTAAGAGCAGTCATAGGAACTAGACCTGCCCTAAAGAAAGATGAAAGGAAGATCTTTATACAAAAGGGAAACTTCAAACTTCGGGAATGAAGGAAGAGCAAAAGAAATGGTAAATACCTGGGTACATATAATAGACTTTGTTTTTCCTCTTAAGTTTTAAAAGATATGTTTGACAATTAAAAGCAAAAATTATAAGATTATCTGATGAGGTTTTCAATATGTGTAGATGCAACATACATGACAACTACAACGTAAAAGAGGACGTTAAAGGAGCCTGTGTGGTGGAAGGTTGCTACATTCCACTCAAGTGGCAAAATACAAATTCCAAGTACACCGAAAAGTTATGGATGTATATTAATCCCTAGACTACTAAAAAAAAAACAAAAAAACTACACAAGGAAATATAGTTAAAAACTCAATAGATAAGTTAAAATGGAAAACTAAAAAACATCCAAGTAATCCAAAGAAGACACTAAAAGGAAAGAGGGCAATGAAAACCAGAGACAGAGGACAAGTGAACAAATGATAACATGATAGACCTAAATCCAAACACACCAACAGTTGCATTAAATACTCAAAGTGCATAATCAAAAGAAAGACTGTCAAGATGATTAAAGGAAAAAACAACACCTAATAATATGCTATCCACAAGAAACCCACTTTCAAAATAATAATAAAGGTACGTAGAAAGTAAAATGATAGAAAACTTTATGCCACATAAATGCTAATCAGAAAAGTTGAGTGGCTACATTAACATCACACAAAGCTGACTTCAGAGCAAGGAAAATTACCAGGGGCACAGAAGGATGTACCATCATAAGAGAGTAAATTCACCTAGAAGACATACAATTCCAAATGTCCATGCACCTAACCACAGACCTTCAAAATATAGGAAGCAAAAACTGACAGAATTCAAAGGAGAAATGGAAAATTCACAATTATGGTTGGAGACTTCAACACTTTTATCTCAGTAATTGGTAGAAGAAATAGAAACACAGCAAGAGAATAGACAAAGTGAACACCATCTGCCAACTGGAACAGATAGACATTTGTAGAACAGTCCATCCAACAATAGCAGAATACTTGTTATTTCCAAGTGCACATGGGGCATTCACCAAGAGAAACCATATCCTTGCTGATGATAAACATAATAATAATAAACAAGTTTAAAAGTATTGAAGTAGTATATTTTTCTCTTTGGTCATAATGGAATTAAACTAGAAATCAGAATTAGAAAGGTAATTCTGGCTGAGCATGGTGGCTCACTCCTGTAATAGCAGCACTCTGGGAGGTCGAGGCGGGAAGATTGCTTGAACTCAGGAGTTCAAGACCAGCCTGAGCAAGAGTGAGACCCCATCTCTACTAAAAATACAAAAATTAGCCGGGCCTCATGGCATGGGCCTGTAGTCCCAGCTACCAGGGGGCTGAGGCAGGAGGATCACTTGAACCCGGGAGTTGGAGGTTGCAGTGAGCTATGACGATGCCACTGTACTCTACCCAGTGACAGAGCGAGACTTTGTCTCAAAAAAAACCAAAACAAAACAGTAATTCTATTACTTTTTTAAAAGGAAACTTTAACCTACTTAGAAATCAAGAAACACACACACAAAAAAATCCACAATAGTCCAGTGGCTGCTCTGTGAATAGTGATCTAGTGTTCTGATTCACTCAGCACATGCTCTGATATTCCTGGTGTTCTCTTTCATGCTACACTGCATTATTCTTTGCTTCTTTTCATGCTCATTTGGTAATTGTACTTGCAATTTATCTTTTGGGTTTACTAGGAGAAACTATGAAACCATTATTTGACTCAACTAGTACATAATCTCTATTTCCTATTATTAGAAATTCTCTCTTAGGCCTCCAGACATTTACAACCAAAGAATCTTAGACTTGGAATTCTTTAGAAATCCACTTTAATTCTGGTTAAAAGGAAACTGTATCCTGTACATGTATTCCTGCAGGCCACATTACATTTTTTTTAATAGCCACGTAAACTTGTGATTACAGCTGACCCTTGAACAACATGGGTTTGAGCTGCGTGGGTCCACTTATACACGGATTTTCTTCCACCTGTACCACCCCAGAGACAGCAAAACCAACCCCTCCTCTTCCTCAGCCTACTCAATGTGAAGAAGATGAGGATGAAGCCCTTTATGATGATCCACTTCCACTTAATGAATAGGAAATATATTTTCTCTTCCTTATGATTTTCTTAACGACATTTTCTTTTCTCTGTTTTACCTTATTATAAGAATGTAGCATATAACACATATAACATACAAAATAGGTGTTAAGTGACTTTATTATTGGCATGGCTTCCAGTCAACAGCAGGCTATTACTCGTTAAGTTTTCAGGAAGTCATAAGTTACACATGGATTTTCAACTGTGTGGGGGATTGGCACCCCTAAGCCCTGCCTTGTTTAAGGGTCAACTGTTTATCCTTTGCAGAAAACTTTTTATCAAGTCATCTCTCACGTGGGTTACTTAAACATTCTCCCAAATCTTCTCTCCTTGCTTCACATCAAATTTATCATGTTGCTCTCCTGTTAAAAATCCTCAAAGGCTGCCCACTGCTTATAGGATAAGGTCAAGATTTACTGGCGTGGGGCCCAGAGTTCTTCACATACTGTCTGCTAACCATTGTGACAGCCCTTGCCATCCATCCTCTACCACCAGGCGCCTCCTCGCTGCTCTGCTGCGCCATGAATTGCATACTGCCATGCCCTTGGAGTGCCGGTCCCTCTACTTGAAATACCTTTTCCTGGTGAAACTCCAGGACGCCGTCGCTGTCACTGCAGCACCTGTGCTGCCAGACAGTTACCACGCGGCTCTGTGTGCATTAAATTGTGACATGTGTTTTACTGTCATGTGGTCATCCCAGCCAGACTGTAAGCTCCTCGGAGGGGAAGACAGCCCTGTCTTTGTCTTTCGTCCTTACCACAGAGCTCTGAGTCAAGCTCCTGGCTCAGGGAAGGGCTGGCAGGAAGGGAAAGGTCTCAGCTTCCATCGAGCACTTTCTGTGTGTGCACTGGAACCCCACAGCTCAGCGCGGTGGGAGATACGAGCATCTCTAGTTTACAGACGAGGAAACTGAGCCTCAGAGAGGTTAAGTAATCAAATTTACCCCAAATTTCCTTATTTTCTGGCGCACACTTTCTGAAAGAGTAGACTGTGCTTTGCGTGTCTGTGGTTCACAGTTCCACTCTGTCGCTCAGCGGAGCTGACTTCTGCCCACACCCCGCCCCTGACAGAGCACAGCAGTGGCGTCGTGCTGCGAGCTCCAGCGGCCAGTGCTTACCGCTGAGCTGCACGTTGCTGGCCACCCCGTTGTCCTGCCCTTCCCTTCTGCCTTCTCTCCTGGTTCCCCTTTCCTTTTCATGGATCTTTTTGGTGTTCTTCTGGCTTCTACCTTCTCCTCTTCTGCTTTAACATAGACTACCCAGGGTTCTTTAATTTCCTTAGCCCTAAACTTTTCTCTGATCTTCAGACTCACAGTTCCAACATTAATTACTGGTTATATCCATTTGCATGAACCGCAGGCACCTCTGACTCAAAAGCACAAAAGTGGATTAATTATTCTACCCCTATTCTGAAACCTCAGGTGCAATGGATTGAATATTTGTGCCCCCCTAAAATTTCATGTTGAAACCCTAATCCCAATGTGAAGGTCTGCGGAGGTGGGGCCTTTGGGAAGTAACTAGATCACAAGGGTGGAGCCCTCATGAGTGGGATTAGGGTCCCTATAAGAAGAGGCCAGAGAGCTGGTTGGTTCTCTTTCTGCCCTCGGTGGATGCAGGGAGAACTTGGCAGTCTGCAGCCCGGAAGAGGGCACTCACCACAGCCCACCCGTGCTGGCACCCTGATCTCGGACTTCCAGCCTCCAGAACTGTGACAAGTAAATTTCTGTTGTTGGTCTTTTTTTTTTTTTTTTTAAATTTCAAAATATTAAGGGGCACAACAACACAGAATTGTTATGATAACAAAGCCAGATACCTTCATGCAGTGACTTGAGGCAGCCTTTTTGGCAGGACCGTTTTGACATGGCCAATTTTCAGTGGCTGCTGCCTCAAAACTGTTACTTAAAAAATATAAAAATATTAATAATGCTTTTAATTTACAAGTAGTATGTTCAGCTTATATCTCTGACATGTATCTTCATACATAATTGTTCACTATCCTCTTAATCTGCCCCCTAGGAGTTACAGTCAAAAGGCAAGTGGCACTTTGTAAAAGGTGACCTAATATTGGGCAGCATCTCCATTTCTGAATCTCAGCTCACTGGTTGTTCCATTCCCCGGTATAGGTTTGCATTTTCCCTCATGTTGGATTTGGCAGGTCCTCAGTTATTTGGCTATTCCATTTATGCTGCTGTCTACATGTTGTACTAGATGATAAAATCTCACATGAATTTGTCACATATATGTAGAAAAGTGCTAAAATAGCAGGTCTGAGGCTTTTTTCTTTAGAAGAGCCTATGTGTAAGGTTGGCCCTTGGCTGGTGTCTGGAAACTTGGTACTCAGACCATTCCCTAACTGATAAGGATGGTCCACAGTACCTAGACCATTTGTACAAACAATGTGCTTTATGCTGAACACATGTTTTCCTTCTGGGAGTCTGGAACACTGGTATGTGATAGGCAGAGTGTGCCCATGTGACTAGCCTCCAAGAAAAACACTGGGCTCCGACTTACTGATAGACTTCCCTGGACACAAACACTGGGCACGTTACTATAGGGGTTTTTTTGTTGTTTTGTTTTTTTGTTTTTTTCCCTGATGGAGAAAGAAGCTTGCTCAGTCTGTACCCTCCCAGGGGGAGAAAGCAGAAGGAAGGCTGCATGGATAACTTCTCCAGATTCCAACCACGTCTTTTCCCACACTGATCCTGTTGCGTAGCTTTTCCCTGTACTGCCTTATTGGTGAGTATGGCTACATGCTGAGTCCATCAGTCCTCCTAGCAAATTACTAAGTTTATCTTGGGGACACCAATACAGCCTGGTTCTTAAAAACTGAACTTCTGGAGACTTTCGATTCTGCTAGGATGGAGTAGCCCCATCCTTCCAACATCCTTTCTCTTTCATCTAAAACCCTAGGTATGTACAACACAGCAAACAAACCTAGGAAGACTCTGAAAAGTGAGAAGAAGGTGGGTTACCTAGAGAACTCAGGACTTGATAAACAACGGGCCTTCCTTGTTGACTCTCATATATCCTGGACAAGGCAGCACAGAAGCCTGCAGCCCAGAACCAACAACAGGCACAAGCAAAGAAAACTCCAAGAAAAAGCTTGTTTCCCCAGCTGAAAGACTAGAAAAAGGGTGCCTGTAATAGGAAGAATAATGTCTCCTGCACACAAGCCCTAATGCTCTCCTATGAGTTACAATGCAAAGGCGACCTTGCAGGTGAGATTAAAGTTAAGGCCTTTGAGCTGAGGAGATTTTCCTGCATTATCCAGGTGGACCCAACCTAATCACAAAAATCCTTAAAAGAACATTTTCCACGCAGGGTGAGAGTCAGGGGGAGATGTGACCACAGGAGAATTATCAGACAGACTCAGTGTTGCATGGAGGGCCACGAGCCAAGGATGTGGACAGCCTCTCGGAGCTGGGATAGGCACAAACATGGATTCTTCCCTAGAGGCTCAAGAAAGGAATGTGGCCTTACTGATACCACAGTTTTTTTCTCAGTGAGAGCTGTATCAGACTTCTAACCTACAGAGCTGTAAAGTAATAAATTTATGTTGTTCCAAGCCACTAGATTTGAGGTAATTTGTTATGGCAGAAAAAAAGGAAACTAATGGAAATTTTGGTATCTAGAAGTGGAGTGTAGCTATAACAAACACCTAAAAATGTGGAAGTGACTTGGGAATTGGAAGAATCTTGAAGAGCATAATGGAAAAGTCTAGGATGCCTTGAACAGAGGTTGGTGGAAGTAGGGATGTGCAGGTGAGGTCTGCTAGCACGGGCTGAGAAGGAAGCGGGAGCAGGACCGAGAACAGCTGCGTTGCTGTGAACAGACTGCTGGTGGCAATGTGGACATTAAAGGTGCTGTTGGATCCAGGAAGAAATGGGGAACATTTTACTGGAAAGTGGAGGAAGGAGGACCCTTGTCATATAGGGGCAGGAAGCTCAGCAGGGCTGGTGTGCTGCAGCTACGTGGAAAGGAGAACTGGCAAATGATGCACTTGGATATTTAGCTGAGGAAATTTCCAGGCAAAGTGTGAAGGTGCAACCTGATTTCTTCTTGCTGCTTATAGTAAGATGCAAGAGGAAAGATAAATTGATGAAACAACAAGGAACTGGAGCTTGATGATTTGGGAATTCTCAGCCTATCCAAATGGCAAAATGCTAAAATCAAGCAATTTACTTTCAGGAAACTTGGTCTAGTGAAAAAGCACAGTGTGGCTGGACAACCCTTTGTTAATGCCTCAAAATATCAATAGGTTATTTACTCATACAAAAGGATCTTTGAAGACACCAAGCATGTGACTCATAGATCCCCTCTGCCATCTCAGAAGAAGCCAGAAATAAAGATAGGATTATCTAGGAAAGATCCGTTGAGGAGTCTCTTATCTGATAGAGTGGATCCCCATGACATACACAGGAGACCCACAAAATTCTAGAGAATTTTATGCCAGCAAAATCACTGCCAGCTTGGGCCAAAAGGGACAAAGGGAGCATGAAATGAAAGTGGGGCCGACAAGGGCACTGCCCTCCCATGCTCCACCTGCAGAAGCACGCGGTGCTCTACTTTCCCCACCCAGCGGTGTCAGTGGAGCTGAGTGAGGGGCTTCCATTCCATGACTGGCTGAAGCTGGTGGCACTCCAATTTCCATGTTGGGTGGTGGTGGCAGGCAAAGCAGGGAGCTTATCGTCCATCCTCTTGCCTGGGGGAAACGGGCAGCGGTGACCCAGTTCAGCTGCCAGGGTAGTGTCAGTGGAACCCAGTGGGCAGCTGATCTTCCATCCCTTACCTGGTAGAAGCAGGTGGCACTCTGATTCCCTTCTGGGACAGTGTTGGTTGTCTATGCAGGGAGATGATTTTCCGTCCCCTGCCTAAGAGAAGCAAGTGTTCTTCAATTCCCTAACGGGGCTGTGTCAGTGGGGTCCAATGGGGAGCTAAGCCCCCCACAACTCCAGTGTCTGAGGGGTGCAGGCAGGGTGGGCCTCCGCCCTGGCATCAACAAGACTGACGATGTGTCAATCAGGGCTAGTCACTACTGCAATTTCTCCTCACCCCCAGTGTCAGAAAGTCCTGGTGAGATGAACCTACACACCCACCCTGCAGCAATGGCACAGAACAAAGTGATGAGAGGCAGGATAAGCTGGCATTCCATTTTGTCTCCCCTCCAAGTTTCAGCAGGGCCTAGCAGGGAGCAGATCTTACTTGTCCACTTGGAAGCAGGGAAGTGGTAGAGTTGGTGTCCCACTTCCACCAGCAAGGTGTTAGCAGGGCCAAGCAGGGAGCGGAACATCCACCCCTCCCCAGCTGCAATGAAGCAGAGAGTTGGTGCCCAGCTTTTCCCATGGGCATTGCCTGCTTTAAAAAGAAGATAAAATAGTATGTAGAGTCTCATAATGTAGTATCCAAAATGTATGGGATACGATAATAAAAATCACTCCTTACACCAAGAAACAGGAAAATCATGAAATTTATGAGAAAAGACAATCAGTATGCCAGAGACATGCCCACACTGACATGAATGCAATGTTGGATTATCTGACAGGTAAAAGAAATCATCACGGAAATGCTTGAACAAGCAATTACACATTTTCTTGAAACAAATAAAAAACAGAAAATCTCAGTAAAGGAAAAGAAATTGTGAAAAAGAACAAAATGGAAATCACAGAAATGAAAATTATAACTGATACAAAAAGCCCACTGGATGGGCTCAGTGGCAGAGTGTAGGTGACAGAGGATAAAATCAGCGAGCCTGAGGACAGGCCATAGAATCTGCCTATTCTGGACAAGAGAGAGAACAAACGGAAACACACTGAACAGTCTCAGAGACATATTGGATAATAACAAAACAGCACCATCCCACAAGAAGAGGAGGAAGAAAATGGAATAGAAACGGCACTCAAAGAAATAATGGCTAAAAACTTTGCAATTTTGGTGAAAGAAAAAACTGCAAATTTAAAATGCTGAGTGTTATAGACTGAACATTTGTGCCTTCCCAGAATTCATATGTTGAAGCTCTGATCTAAAATGGTATTTGGAGGTAGGGCCTTTGGGAGGTAGGAGCCCCTATGGACGGGATTAGTGCTTACTAGAAGAGACACGAGAGACAGAATCCCTCTTTGTCTGCCATGTGAGGACACAGCAAGAAAGCAGCTGGCGGGAAGCCAGGGAGAGGGGTCCTCACCAGGAACTGAATCCAGTAGCACCTTGACCTTGGACTTGTTTTTCATTTAAGCCACCTGTCTATGATAATTTGTTATAGCAGCCTGAACGAAGACACTGAGTGAAACACAAATAGGTAAATCCAGACAAACGTTTTTCAAGACACATCATAATCGAGCCTCTGAAAACTAAAGAAAAAGAAAAATAGCTTGAGAGCAGCCAGGGAGAAAATGTGCATTGCTTACTTGCATGGCAACGCCAGTGCTAACGGCGATGGAGCTGTCGTCTGAAACCATGCAGGACAGAAGGAAGTGGCCCCACATTTTTTAAGTACTGAAAGAAAATAACTGTTAACCATCAAGTCAGTATCTTCTTTCCTTCAGGATGAACAGGAAATAAAGGCATTTTTAATTGAAGGAGAAGTGGAAGATTTGTTGCTGGCAAACCTACTGTTAAAGGATGGCTAAAGGAAGTTCTCTAAACAGAAAGGAAATAATGATAAAATATAGGCTTGGACCTTCATAAAGAAAGGACATTAGAATGGGCAAGAATTGGGGGTAAATATAATAGACTATCCTATGTCTCATGAATGTCTTAAATAATTTTTTAAATTGAGGTATAATTGATATACAGAAAGTACACATATTTTTTTTGAATATATACAATTTTTATTTGTCAATTATACCTCAGCAAAGCTGAAGAGAGACAAAGAAAGAGAGAAAGAGAGAGAAGATAATGGATGGTCTCTAGTTTGAACCCTTAGGAATAATGCAGGAAAATGATTCTTACTTATAAATACAAAAAAAGTACACCTATTTAACTGCTCATCTTGATGAGTGTGAAGGTAAGTATCTATGAAACCACCACCATAAACTACGCCATAAACATAACCATCTCCTCCACTAATGTTGCCTATAAGAAAATCACTTCTGGGCTGGGCGCGGTGGCTCACGCCTGTAATCCTAGCACTCTGGGAGGCCGAAGCGGGCGGATCGTTCTGAGCTCAGGAGTTCGAGACCAGCCTGAGCAAGAGCGAGACCCCGTCTCTACCAAAAATAGAAAGAAATTAACTGGACAGCTAAAAATATATATAGAAAAAATTAGCCGGGCATGGCGGCGCATGCCTGTAGTCCCAGCTACTTGGGAGGCTGAGACAGTAGGATTGCTTGAGCCCAGGAGTTTGAGGTTGCTGTGAGCTAGGCTGATGCCACGGCACTCGCCCCAGGCAAGAGAGTGAGACTCTGTCTCAAAAAAAAAAAAAAAAGAAAACGAAAATCACTTCTAATCAATGTTATTACAGGCTGAAAGTGAAAGAATGAAAAAGATACACCATGTATTAATCAAACAAAGAAGATTTCGTTATATTAATGTCAGACAAAGTGGATTTCAAAACAAAGCAAGCACCAATTTTATGCAATTGGCTCAAAAACACATAAGAGGAGAGAACACTTCCCAGCTCATTTTATGAGGTCTGTGTTACCCTTATATCAAAGTTACGTGAAAACAGTACAAAAAAGAAAACAACAGCCCAATATCTCTCATGAGCTTAGATACAAAGTCCTCAACTCAATATTAGAAAATGAATCCAGCAGTGTATAAAAATTAGGATAACCTATGACCAAGTGGGTCTTATTCCACATATAAAAGGGTGATTCAACATACCATATATGAGTTAATGTAATATACCATATGAATAGGCTAAAAAAGAAAAAAATCACATGATTATATCAGTTACCATAGAAAAAGGCAAAATTCAATACACATTCATGATATAAAAAAAAAGAAAGACTTACCAAACTAAGAATAAAGGAAAAATTCCTCTCTCTACTTGGTAAAGAGAATCTACAAAAACCCCACAGCTAACAATAATGAAAGGCTGAATCCTACCCTACTAAGATAGGGAATATGGCAATGATATCCACTTTCTGCTCTTATTCAACACATTACTAGAATTCCTGGCCACTGCAGTAAGTCAAGGAAAGAAATAAAGGCATACAAATTAGAAAGGAAAACTAAA
The DNA here is from genome assembly GCA_004363605.1 of Indri indri. Lineage (NCBI taxonomy): Eukaryota > Metazoa > Chordata > Mammalia > Primates > Indriidae > Indri > Indri indri. The sequence goes on along the minus strand of RJWJ010003116.1, from coordinate 26,663 downwards.
ACTGTCCCATCATTTTCAGATGATATGATTGTCTACACAGAAACTCCCAAGTTATCTATTTAAAAAAAAACTTCCTGGAACTAATAAGTTAATTTGGCAAAGTCACAGGATACAATATCAACACATAAAAATCAATCATATTTACATATACTAAGAATCAACTTGTGGAAACTGAAATTTAAAACACAGTATTTACAACAGTTCCTAGGAAAATTAAATACAAAGGTATAATTCTTTTTTTTTTTTTTTTTTTTTGAGACAGACTCTCACTCTCTTGCCTGGGCTAGAGTGCCATGGCGTCAGCCTAGCTCATAGCAACCTCAAACTCCTGGGCTCAAGCAATCCTCCTGTCTCAGCCTCCCAGGTAGCTGGGACTACAGGCTTGCACCACTATGCCTGGCTAATATTTTCTATTTTTAGTTGTTTGGCTAATTTCTTTCTATTTATAGTAGAGACGGGGTCTCGCTCTTGCTCACGCTGGTCTTGAACTCCTGAGTTCAAGCAATCCTCCCGTCTCGGCCTCCCAGAGTGCTAGGATTACAGGCATGAGCCACTGTGCCCAGCCAAAGGTAAAATTTTTTAAATGTATAGTATCTGTATGCTGAAAATCACAAAATTCTGATGAAAGAAATTAAAGAAAACCTAAATAAATTAAAAGATATGTCTGTGTTTTCACTGGAAGATTCAGCATGGTAAAGTTGTCAATTTTCCATAAATTAATCTAAAGGTTTACTGTAATTTTCATCAAATTCCCAGCAAATTTTTATAAACAAGACAATTTTATTTTAATATTTATTATTAGAAAATACTGGCCATGGGACAGGTAAAACAATAAAGGAATATGGTAGAAGGTGTCAATCTAACCAATATTAAGACCTAGTACGTAGCTACAAAAATTAAGACAGTGTGGTAGTGGTGGAAGCACAGACATAGATAAATAGAACCAAAGAGAGATCCTAGAAATAGGCTGACATAAATACAACCAAATGATTTCTAGTAAAGATGCAAAAGAAATTTAATGAGGAATAATAGTCTTTTCAACAAGTGGTGCTAGAGCATCCATAGGCAAAAAATGAAAAAAAATCACATTTTTATTCAAAAATTAACTGAAAATTGATCATAACTGGAAAATGTACAATGATAAAACTTTAAAAGAAAATATAGAAGAAAATATTTGAGACCTAGGGGGTACCTAGAAAGTTTTTAGACATGACATCAAAAGCACATCCATAAAAGGAAAAAAGTTATTAATTGGACTTCATCAATATTTTAAAACTGTTTTCCTGTGAAGACCCTGGTAAGAAGATGAAAAGACAATCTACAGAATGGGTGATAATTTTGTAAACCACATATTCAATAAAAGACTAGTATTTAGAATATGAATACATATAATGTGTGTGCTCGCTCACCCTCTCTCTCTCTTTCTGTCTCTCCCTCTGTCTCCCAAAGATCAACATTTAAAAAAACTAAACACGTCCTGCCTCTCAATTGTTTGAGGGAAGGAAGAAAAAACTATCCAATTAAAAATGGGTGAAAGAATGAAGGAGACATTTCACTCCAGAAGATATAGATGGCAAATAAGCACAGGAAAAGATTTTCCACATTACCCCTCAGGAACAAATCATTTCTGCAATAAGCTATCACTACACCACTATTACTATGATGAAAATAAAAAGTAGCAAAATACCAAATGCTGGCAAGGATGCTGAGAAACTGTTCAAATATCACTGGTAGGAATGTAAAATGGCACAGACCTCTGGAAAATAATGTGTCAGGTTCTTATAAAATTAAACAGACAACTATGATATGACTCAGAAATTGTAGTCTTGGGTATTTACCCCACAGAAATGAAAACTTATTATGTTATTAAACCTGCATTATTCGTAAATGCCAAAAACTTTTTTGAAACAACCCAAATGTCTTCCAACAGGTAAATGATGAAGAATTAACAGAAACTGTCCCTGAGAAAGCACAGACATTGGTCTTACTAGACAAAAACTCTAATAACTGTTTTAAATATGTTCAAAGAGCTAAGTGCAACCAAAGAACTAAAGGAACCAGGAGAATGATGTCTCAACAAACACAGAGTATCAATAAAGAGAAAGTATAAAAAGGAACCAGATAGAAATACTGGAGTTGAAAAGTACAATAACTAAATGAAAGGTTTAATAGAATGTTTGAACAGTATGTTTAAGCAAGCAGAAGAAAGAATCAATGAACTTGAAGACAGTCAATTCAGATTATCTGGTATGAGGGGAAAAAAAGCAAGAAGAAAGTAAACAGAGCCTAAGAGACCTACGGGACACCATCAAGCATCCCAACCTAGGCATAACAGGCTCTCAAAAGGAAAGGAAAGAAAGAAAGGGTCAGAAAGAATTTTTGAAGAAATAATGGCTGAAAACTTCCAAAATGTGATAAAGTACATGAATGTTCATATCTAAGAAGCCCAATGAGCTCAACAGAGGATAAACACAAAGATCCACACTAAGACACATTAGAATCAAATGGTTGAAAACCAAAGACAAAAAGAAAATCCTGAAATCAGCAACAAGAGAGGCAACTCACCATGCACAAAGGATTCTCCATAAGATTTACTGTGGATTTTTCACGAGAAACCAAGGAAGCCAGAAGCAGTGGGATGACATATTTAAAAGGTGAAGAAAAAAAACTGTCCACCAAGAATTCTATATGTGACAAAACTATACTTCAAAAATGAATGGAAAAATATATCCCATGCAAACACCAACTGAAAGAGAGCTAGGGATGGCTATAGTAGTATCAGCAGAATAGACTTTAAGTCGAAAACTGCTACAAAGACCAAAAGGGACATTAAAGATTGATAAAGGGGTCAGCTCATCAAGAAGATATAACAATTATAAACATATATGTATCAATCAACTGAGTCTCATTATATATATTGAAAAAATTGATAGAAGTGAAGTGAGAAGTGAGAAATAGTTCTACAATAATATTAATAGTTGGAGACTTCAATACCTACTTTCAATAATAAGCAGAACAGTAAGACAAAAGGTCAGTAAGGAAATAGAAGTCTTGAACAAATTAGTCTTGCATAAAACAACTAAAGAAATTAGACTAATGGAAACATACAGAACAGTCAACCAAACAACAGTAGAATACACATGGAAAATTCCTCAGAATAGACCAGAAAACAAGTCTCAGTTAATTTTACAATACTGACTTCATATAAAATATCCTTTCTGATCACAAGGGAATAAATCTAGAAATAGCAGAACTGGAAAAAATTCAAAAATATATGAAAATTAAACAACAGTATTATGCAATCAATGAGTCAAAGAAGAAATCACAAGAGAAATTAGAAAATACTAAGAGATGAATGAAAACAAAACCACAACATACCAGAACTTACAGATGCAGTGAAAGCAGTGCTGAGAAGGAACTTTCTAGTTGTAAAAGCCTACATTAAGAAAGAAGTTCTCAAATCAGTAACCTAACTTTACACCTCAAGGAACTAGAAAAAGAAAAGCAACCTAAACCCAAAGCTAGCAGATAGAAGGAAATAATAAAGATTAGAGTACAGAAAAACTATTATAGCAAATATGGAATGGAAAAACTATAAAGAAAATTAAAAGAACCAAAAATAAATGCTCTGAAAAGACCAACAAAATTGATAAACATTTTAGCTACACTAAGAAAATAAGAGATAAAGCACAAATTACTAAAATTAGAAATGAAAGTGAGGACATCACTACTGACGTTTACAGAAATTAAAAGGATTATATGAGCATACTATGGACAAGGTATATCAACAAATTAGATAACCTAGATAAAATGGACAAATTCCTAGAAAAACACAAACTACCAAACTCACTAAGAAGAAATATAAATTCTGAACAAATCTATGACAAGTAAAGAGTTGAGTCAGTAACTTGAAACCTCCCAACAAAGGAAACCCCTGGAGGCTGATGAATTCTACCAAACATTTAAAGAAGATTTAACACCAATCCTTCTCAAACCCTTACAAAAAATAGAAGAGGAGGGAGCACTTCCTAACTCATTCTATGAGACCAGCATCACCCTGACACCAAAGCCAGACAAAACATCGCAAGAAAAGAAAACTACAGATCAATACATATTCAGTGTAACACACCACAGTAATAGAATGAAGGGAAAAAACACACGTGATAATCTCTATTGATGCAGAAAAACCATCATCAAAATTGATCATACACTTGACAAAATCTAACACCCTTTCGTGATAAAAACACTAGAAATAGAAGGGAACTTCCTTAACATGATAAAGAGCATTTATGAAAAATTCACAGCGAACATCATACTTGATGGCCAAAGACTGAAAGCCTTAATCCTAAAACCCAGAAGACAAGGATGCCCAGTTTTACCACTTCTATTCAACATTGTATTATAAATTGCAGCCAGAACAACCAGGAAAAAAAAAAGATATCAAAGGCGTCTAACCTGGAAAGGAAAAAGTAAAACTATCTATTTTTACAAGTTAAATGATCTCATACAGAGAAATTTTTAAAGAATCCACAAAAATACTCTTAGAATAAATGAATTCAGCAAAGTTGCAGGATACAGGATCAAGAAAAAAAAATAAGTTGTATTTCTATACTCTAGCAATGAACAATCCCAAAATGCAATTTTTAAAAATTTCCATTTACAATGTCATCAAAAAGAATAAATACTTAGGAAAAAATTGTTTTTTTAGAGATAGCATCTGGCTCTGTCACCCAGGCTGGAGTGCACTGGCATGATCATAGCTCACTACAGCCTTGAACTCCTGGGCTCAAGCTATCCTCCTCCCTCAGCCTCTCATGTAGCTGCAACTACAGGTGCACACCACCATGCCCAGCTATTTTTTTTTTTTTTTTGTAGAGATGAGGTCTCAGGCTTGTCTAGAACTCCTGGCCTTAAGAAATCCTCCAACTTCAGCCTCCCAAAGTGCTGGGATTACAGGTGTGAGCTACCCCTCTCAGCCACTTAGGGATGTGCAAGACTACAGTGAAAACTACAAAACAGTGAAAACCACAAAATACTGCTGAAAACAATTAAAGAACACCTAAAAAATGGAAAGACACCCAGTGTTCATGGATGGATTCAAAGACTTAATATTATTATTAATAATATGGTAATACTTTCCAAATCTACAGATTGAATGCAATCCTATCAAAATCCCAACAGCTGCCTTTTTTTTTTTTTCAGAAATGCACAGCTGGTCCTAAGATTCATATGAAATTATAAGGTGGAGCAAACAGCCAAAACAGTCTTGAAAAAGAGAAACAAAGAGGACTCACACACATCCCAATTTCAAAACTTATTATAATGCTATGGTGATCAAAACAGTGTGGCACTGACATCAAGATAGACATATAATTTAATGGAATAGAATTTAGAGTCCAGAAATAAACCCACGCATCTTAGGTCATTGATTTTTGACAAAGTCACCGAGACCATTCAGTAAGAATAGTCTCTTCGGCAAATGGTGCTTGGACAACTAGATAACCATATGGAAAAGATGAAAATTGAACTTCTACTTCACATAATACAAAAATTAAATAAAAATGGATCAAAGACCTAAAGGGAAGAGCAAAGGGTATAAAACTCTTAGACAAAAACAGAAGTAAACTTCATTACTTGGATTTGGTAATGGATTCTTAGATATAGCACCAAATGCACAAGCAACAAAAGAAAAAAGATAAACTGATCTCATCAAAAGTAAAAACTTGTGAGCATCAACGGTTACTGATCAAGAAAGTGAAAGGCCACCCAGAGATGGGAGAAAATATTCACAAATCACAGATCTGATCAGATCTAGTATCCAGAATATATAAAGAACTCCAAAACTTAATAACAAAAAGACAACCCAATTAAAAAATGGGCAAAAGATTTGAATAGGCATTTCTCCAAAGAAGATATACGAATGGCCAAAAACATGAAAATATGCTCAACATTTCATTATGGAAATGCCAGTCAAACCACATGGGGCACCACTCATACCCACTAGGATGGCACAGTTAAAACAACAACACAAAACAAAACAGGAAACAAGTGCTGGTGGGGAGGACATAGAGAACTTGCAACCCTCATACATTGCTGGTTAGAACGTAAAATGGTGCAGCCACTGTGGAAAACAGTTTGGTGATTCCTCTAAAAAGTTAATTATAGAAATACCATATGGTCCAGTAATTCCACTCCTAGGTATATATCCCAAAGAACTGAAAACATATATTCAAACAAAAATTTATATACCACACCTGGCAGCACTATTCATAATAGCCAAAAGGTGGAACCAACCCAAATGTCTATCAATGGATGAATGTATAAACAAAGTAAAACAAATACTGCATATGACGTAATGAAATATATTATTCAGCCATAAAAAGGAATGAAGTTCTGATATATGCTACAACATGGATGAACCTTGAAAACATTATGCTAAGTGAAAAAGGCCAGACACAAAAGTTCACATATTGTAGGATTCCATTTCTATGAAAACTCCAGCACAGGTAAATCTATATGGACAGAAAGAAGATCAGTGTTTGCCAGGGGCTGGGGAGGGGAATGGCTAGTACCTACTTAATAAGTGTGGGCTTTACTTTGGGGTGATGAAGACGTCCTGGAACTTCACAGAGGTGACGCTTGCAAAATATTGTGAATTATTCACTTTCACATGGTTAATTTTATGTTATGTGAATTTCACCTCAATAAAAAAAGTGGGTACTCAGGGATGAGGTGAGACTCAGAAAAGTATACTTCAGAACACTTGATAATAAAAAATGTTGCTATTTATAAAAGGAAAGAACAAGAAACTCTTGTCAAAGATTGGGTAATAGGTATGATGTCTATGCTATTCAGTCATTTTTTCATAGGCTGTCAATTTCATGCAAAAAATCATGGTGTCAAAATGTCCCTAGAGACAAAATCTAATTGACAATATAATTACATTTAATTAGTTTAGTTAAGATTGTCATATTAAGATGTGCTGTGCCTCTGTGACAGGACACACTGGTGTTTAACACAGTGTTTGGCATGCAGTAGGCACTCACTAAATGGCAGGCAGTGTGGTGAGGTCCCTGAGAGCAGGGAGCCCATCTTCTTCACTCTGCTGCCTTTCAAAGGGCTGGCCACAGGCAGAGACACGCTACAGAGAAGGAAGACGGTACCCTGGCTTCCATGGCTGTGGTGGGCACACCACTAGGACAGGTCTCTCCTGCAGGCTAGTACTAGGAGGCCTAGGAGGTGCGCTATAATCTAGGGGGCTCAGGCTGACCAGTTACAGCACAGGAGAGAGTTGGGGGAAAGCTCAGGAAATGACAGGCAGCAGCAGAGAAGGAGGGGGTACCAGGTCACCTCTGAGATGCCTGGCCTGTGGATGCTTACTTGGACTCCATCTCTGTGCGCTGCCCCTGCCTGCATCCTCCGCTCAGCCTGGGCCTGCTTCTCCAACTTCTTTCTCTGTGTCTTCTCCAGCCACAGATCATCCAAGCTGATGGGTGGGCAGTGAGCGATGCTCCTAGGTGGTACAGGAGCTTCCCTGGGGAGGATCCACGTTATCCTCTCAGTGGTGGGGCCTGGTCGCTGAGCCGGCTCAGCGTGGACAGCTTTCTGACCACAGGAGCAGCTGGGCTTCTCACCCAGTGACTCCTCCCAGGGCTTGTGGTTCTGGAGAGCAGAGAGGAGAACATATCAACTGGGGACACATTGCCTTCCACTGCCCAGTTTCTTTTAGGTATAACACTATGTTTTGGTTAATTCTCAAAGGACAGAGTCCAGTGAAATACTTTGTTCATAGTAATTTTGGAAAGTGAAGATTAAGAACAAACAAATCTTGTTTCTGTTAAAATGTCTACCTTCTCAACTATTTCAAAAAAATCCAGTCTTCTACTTTGATCAAAGAATTAGGTCTTGAAAGTAATTACTGACTTTGGCACGCTCATTAGGAATACTTTTTAAAGGTCACTAACTTGGGTAAAAGCTTTACTTAAACAATATCCCTTGAGAACACAATCGAAGCAGGAACACACTTCAGGTACTTAGTGCTTATTCTACCGAAATGTATGCAGGCTGTCATCTGGTTCCAGGTTGCAGCAAATGCACTCAGGCACCCTGACAATTTCAAAATAAAATGTGTCCACAGTAGCAGAATAAAAGGCTTGTGCTCACATCATGAGCATCTCTGCTCTGTGGGATGAGCTGCTGGGAGAAGAAACCCTTTTCTTCCTACGTGCTGCCAAGTCTGACACTCACATCCCTCAGTAGACACCTCCTTTGCAGCCCGACCTCTGTGGCCTCTATGCAACGGCACCCCCAGCACTCTGAGCACCCTCTTTGGTGGAAACTAAGGTGGAGTTTCTTTTCTTTTTTTTTAAGTATGATTTTTTTTTTTAATTTCACGGTATTATGAGGGTACAAACATTATGGTGGAGTTCCTTTTAACTATTTCAAGAACATGCATACATGCTGGAGGCCTAGAAAGGTCGAGTCTGACAAAGCAAGACTTTGCTAATACGTTCCTCCCACAAACAGGGTTGGAGAGAGCAGCCCTCCTGGGCGGTCCTGGGCTGCCTGACCAGCCGGCTGGTGCTCCGCGGCAGCCCCGCAGGGGACCTGCTTTCCTGCACCCTCTTCCCGACACGGCAGTGGGTGGGAAGTGGGTGCGCTCAGTGCCGGATCTTGGGGTGTTGCCTCTTAAATAGCTCTTTCTGAACTGAATAAGCTGTTTATTTAGCGGGTAGGTACATGGAAAATGAAGTTATTGTAATTTAAGCACCTTAATAGAGTTTACTTTCATGGTAGAAATTGTAGGGATCCTTATTCTGGAAGTTATTAAAAGTTATCTGGGAGATTAAAGTAGTTTGCATAATAATTTTCTACAAGATTAAGACTTAATTATATACTCTCTGTTTAATCTGAGGTATTCTTAAAGAATTTAAAATGTATGCATATACATATGCACACATATGCAGCGAGGGAGAGGAGGGACGCGTGAGTGACGGCTCCGTGCTGCTGGGGAGGACAGCTGGCAGTCGTGCCTTATCCGGCTCTCCAGGGACCAGTGTGTGCAGCCCAGGTTGAGAACCACTGATTGGATGAGTTTCCAGGGAGCTCCCAGATATCACTCCACGTTTAAAACATACTTTTACCTCATTTCTCTCTCCCCAGCTCCCTGGGGGCTGGAGCAGCTGGTGTCTTCTCCCTGTCCTACAAATGGCATCGCAGAAACCCAGAGAGCCTACGTGACCTGCCTGAGTTCACAGACCTCTGAATTAAAGCCCACGTCCACTCACTAATCTAGACGGTACCTGTTCCTGCTGTCTCATACGTGGAAATCACACCTCCAGAGCTGGACAAGGACCATGCTTCAGACGCTTTCATAGCCCTCGAAGTCCCCAAAAGGGGAACGGATGTTAACCGAGCATGTCTGTACGCAGGGCTCCCTGTTATGCCTTTTGTGTGTACACTCAATATGAAAGCTGGGTCCTTCTAAGGCCTTTCAGAGTGTAGGTGACATAAGCCACCCGTAAGGAGGGCGAGCCACCCTCACCTGCGGCTTCCACAAGAACACAGCTCACCACCACCTGAGGAGAGCTCCCTTCTTTCCCAACTAGAAGAAAACTTCCTACTTGGACTTTTCCAACACACCATCGCTGAGCTTTCTACCAGCCTGCACCTGGGCTGTTGGCTGGGACCTCTTGAAGCCACAGTGATGGTTTTTTCCTCACCTTCTGTTTCATCAGCACTTTAGAACCCTAGCACTTGGGCATGAGCCTTTGGAGGGAACCCTGGCTGGAGACACAGGTGTTCTAGGTGTGAAACTGTGCCTTAATTTTCTCCACTTAATGGAAAAGAGCCAGTTCCCCTTCTCCCCATGAGCCAAGGTCCCTGGCTTGGCCAACCAGCTGTGCTGCAGTGGGTCAGTGCCCAACCTGTACTCCTGGGAACCTATTGGAAATGCAGACTTTCAAGCCCCAGGGAAGGGGCCAGCAATCCACATTTAAAATGCCCTCCAGGGGATTCTGAGCAAGGCTAGTGCAAGGGTCTGTGCTGGGGAGACAGGCAGAGGAGAGCGCAGTAGCTTGGTTCTGGGTCAGACTCTGGTGTGGGGTAAATGTGGGTTTGAACGGAGGGGCTATCATTAGTTAAGTAACTCCTGCCCATAGTTGTGTTCCCCAAAAGGCAAAATTAAGAAATGATGAGACAATGGCAATGAAAAATTTCAACACAGTCTGGAAAAGGGCAGGTGGACGTGGTGGGCAGCCGCCATTGCCACGTGCAGGGGGCTCTCTAAAGGCAGCAGGGTCCCCGGGGCTGTGGAGGAGAGACGCAGGGGTTTGGCTTAGAGTCTGTGTGTGCAAGTGTGGCCTCAGTTAACCTCCTGGCCCAGATGGCCAGGTGACCATGCTCACTGCCCTCCCCGTCAAACTGCCAGCCAAGACCAAAGCCGGGAGGCTTAGGGTTTGAATAATCGGACATGAGGCTCCAGGTTCTGGAAAGCACAGACCTGCATTATAAACAGTGGACAGGTTTGGGATGGAAACAGAGATAACAAGAAGGTCTGCACAGTGAACAGGGGCCACTCAGCATCCTGCTTCACTCGTTCCTAGAATAAGCCTACACCTCCTTGACGAGCAACTGCTGAGAGAAACCGCTCCCAGAGAAAAGGCCTCTCAACACTGTCTTACGAAATAAGCGACATCTCAGTCACCCTGCGGTGAAGTTCACCAGTTGATCAGCTCCAAACATGCCCACAGAACATCTAAACAGATATTTGGTGCCTTACTCTTAATAAATAGGAATTTCACTCAAAGACCACGAGACATTTAGGAAAAACCTTCAACACCCTAGAAAGACCAAAATAAATGGGAAAAGAAAAAAAAATCAGGAAACAGAAAACACAAAGGATACAAGAAAACTTTGAAGGAGCCAAAATTAACAACCTCAAAAAGAAAAAGGAAGACACTGAAATTATTAAACAAGAGCAGGATGCTGTGAAAAAAAAAAAAAAAAAAACCAAAGGACTTCTAGTTGTGGACAAGGCGGCACAGACACGCTTCTGCCCATCCGTTCCCTAAGCACAGCTGAAACCCGGAGGCAGCACTCACAAAACAGAGACACAAAGACTCTGGTGGAGAGAAGAAAGCAGACCAGTGAGGGACCCCAGAGCACATGGGATGCCACGCACCGGCAAGTTCCCCGGGGCTCCTTTGCCTCACGCAGCCCACTCACACGTGCTTCCCAGGGATGCTCAGCAGTCTTGCAGGACATGCCACTAGGTGCAGACAGAAATGCCCCAACAGAAGCCTGTCCTCTCTAGCGAAAGGACCAGCCTAGCAAGACAGCAGACTTTTAGGCAATAACTGACCTACTCAAGCCAAACTTTAGGTAAAAACCATACATGTACCCCATCTCTCCTCACACTCCAGCAAACCATGAGTGAGGAACTCCCAAATTCACCTGGCTGCCATGGGTCACAAATATCCCTCAGCCAAAGGGAGTAAGAGAAGGCTGAGGGGAAGCTGAGGCTTTCATCCCTTCCCAGTGTTAGCAAGGTCCTCCCTCATGTTGTCAGTGAAGCCAGTCTCCCATCCCCCACCTGGTGCAGGTGAGGCCTATCTGCCTCCCCTGCTGGGGTGAGGTAGGAGAGGCCTGGTGGAGAGCCAGGACTCTCCCCACTGTTCAGCATTAACAAGGCCTTCTGATCCTGGGGTAGCAGTAGACACTTAGTGTAGAACCTCAACCCCCATCTCCGCCCATCAGTAATGAAACTCTCATTCTTGTATCAGGTTGTCAATAGAGGCCAAAAAAGGAATGTGAGAATTCACCCAAACCTAACAATAATGAAGTAGTGCCTACTTTCCCCCACTGGAGTCATGTCAGAGGCAGTTTGCCAATAAAGAAGGTTTAAATGAGATACAGAGATTCAAAACATACAACCCTAAATGCCCAGAATAAAATAGAAACTTACTCATCGTACAAAGAATGGGGAAAATCTCAACTTGAATAAGAAAAGTCAAGAGACACCAGCTCCCAGAATACACAGATGCTGGAATTATCTGACAAAGAGTTTAAAGCAGCTATCATACAAACGCATCAACAAGAAATACACATACTCTTGAAACAATTGAGAAAATAGAACATCTCAGAAACTAGAAAATCTTAGCAAAGATATAGAAGCTACAAAGAAAAACTAAGTGGAAATTGTAGAACTAAAAAATATAATAATTGATACAAAAAGCTCAATGGAAAGGCTCACAGGAGAATGGAGAGGCCAGAGGATCGGTGAACTTGAAGACAGAAAATACGATTACACAATCTCAACAACAGAGAGAAAACAGACTGGGAAAAACCAAATGGAGCTTCAGGGACCTGTGACACTACAAAGAAAGATTAAACACTAGATAACTGGAGTCCAAAAGAGAGGAGAGAGTGGGTTATGGTGAAGAAATATTCAAAGAAATTAGGCTCAAAATTTCCCAAATTTGGCCAAAGATATAAACCCACAGATTTAAGAAGCCATGCAAAGCCCAAATAGTGTAAACCCAAAGAAATCTACATGAAGAAGCATCATAACCAAACTTCTGAAATCTAAGGAAAAAGAAAAATTCTCGAAAGCAATGAGGAGGAAAAGACACCTTGCTTGTTAGGGAAAACATTTTTTTTTTTTTTTTTTTTGAGACAGAGTCTCACTCTCTTGCCTGGGGCGAGTGCCGTGGCATCAGCCTAGCTCACAGCAACCTCAAATTCCTGGGCTCAAGCGATCCTTCTGCCTCAGCCTCCCGAGTAGCTGGGACTACAGGCATGTGCCACCATGCCCAGCTAATTTTTTCTATATATATTTTTAGCTGTCCAATTAATTTCTTTCTATTTTTTGGTAGAGACAGGGTCTCGCTCTTGCTCAGGCTGGTCTCGAACTCCTGAGCTCAGAACGATCCGCCCGTCTCGGCCTCCCAGAGTGCTAGGATTACAGGCGTGAGCCACCGCGCCTGGCCTAGGGAAAACATTTTAAATGACATCGGACACACAGAGGCCAGAAGGAAGTGACACGATATTTTTCAAGTGTCATTTTTCAAGAAAAGAGCTAATAACTCAGAATCTTTTATCCAAGGAAAATATTCTTCAGTAATGAAAGGGAAATCAAGACATTCTCAAAGAAAGGAAGAGTGAGAGAATTAGTTGCCAGCAAAACTTCCCTTAAAGAATGGCTAAAAGAAGTTTTTGGGTTAAATTTTTAATAATGTGTGAGGTTTAGGTCCAGGTTTTCTGTTGTTGTTTTTGCCTGTGGATATCCAAATGCTCTAGCACTGTTTGTCAAAAAGAATACCATTCCTCAATGGATTGCTCTGTGTTTTGCCCTCAAATTATTGTGCCCTGTTCAACATGTACAGACAAAGAGAAAGGACACACTTCTCAACAGAGAAGCGGAGGGGTAGGGGCTGAAGTGCACACAGCGCAGTACAGGGCTCAGCCATCACTGGATTGCTTTTGCACCTAAAGATCAGTTGGGTACATTGTGTGGGTCTATTTCTGGGTTCTCTATCCATACCCACTAATCTATGTGTCTGTGCCTCCCCCAAAACCACACTTTATGTAATAAGCATGAATTAATATCAGGTAGAGTGATTCCTCCCACTTCATTTTTCTTTCTCAAAATTGTTTTAACTATTCTAGGGCCTGTGCCTCTCCATATAAATTTTAGAATATGAACATATTTTTAAAGGCTGGAAAAAATTCATGATGTACCCCCTGTACATGCGCGCGCACGTGTGCACACACACACACACACACACACTTAAAACTGCCACATAGAAACAGTACCTTGGATCCTTGCTATCAAAGGCAGAAAGTTACGGGATACAGGAAAGGAGTCCAGCATTCATTTGTAAGGTTGATATTATACCTGGCAGAGACCTAAGAAACCACCTGGTCCAACCCTCAATAGGGAAGGCCCAGTGTGGTCTTCAGCCAAGGCTTGGGTCAGGAAGTCCCCAAATGAGGATTTTAAAACACCCAGCGGTGTTCTAGATTTCTAGTTGCCCCCATCCCTCCCACTCAGCCAGTTATTTCTGCCCTGCTCCCTCTTGGTCTTGGTCTCCTTCCTAAGCCCCCTCAGCCAGGAACACAAACCTGTGTGTGTGCCCACAGCAGACACCAGAGCCTGCTTTCCCTGGAATCGAAGGCTTGCTGTCCCCAAACCAAAAATTCCAGAGGGAAGAAATCTCTAAATGTAACAGCGCCTTTCACACCTGAGCACCACCTCGTGCTGGTGCTGGTCTGTGTCACACAAACACACACAAATATGCTGTGGTCTCACAGGTGCGAGGTGACACTGGGAAGGCTAGATCCTACAGCAGTCGGGAGGTGAGGGGAAGAGTCCTACCAAGAGTGCGCCACAGCGTCAGGCCCCAGGGGCGATGGCAAGGCTGAGGGGACTGCCTGGCTGGACCTCACAGGGCCACCTTCACAGGCTCCATCACTAGAGCCTGCTCAAATGTCAAGCCCCAAACCTACAAGCTAAGGATGCCCCACCCCCAAACTTCTTGACTCCTTGTCCAATTCCCTTTTCCATTTTAAAATTACATTTTTAGTGTTTTATAGTTTGTATCAATATCTGGATTGATCTTACTTGCTCACTTATTCACCACCCCACACTGCCCAGTTTTGAGGATGAGAGATCCTGCTGCATTATTCAATGCTGTATCCATAGCACCTAGAAGGTTGCTGCCCACAAATGGCCCTCAACAAACATTTATGGAATTGAAAAAGAACAGGTGAGAGGATTTGGCCCCCTGGTCAGCAGCGCTTGCTGTATAGCCACAGTGATTCAGACACTGTCCCCACGAGGATAGACAAGCAGACCACTGGACACAACAGCCAGCTTTAGGCATCTCAGAGACCTAAATGTAACAAGCAAGACCATGAAAGCTTTTAAAAAGATAACTTAGGGCTGCGGTCCCCAACCCCTGGTCTGCAGACTGGTACCGGTCTGGTCCGTGGCCTCTTAGGAACTGCACTGCACAGCAGGAGGCGGGCGCCGGGCAAGCCAGGGAAGCTTCAGCTGCATTTACAGCCGCTCCCCATCGCTCACATCACCGCCTGAGCTCCGCCTCCCATCAGACCAGCAGGGGCATTAGTTGCAGGAAAACAAGCTCAGGGCTCCACTGATTCTGCATTATGGTGAGCTGCATAATTATTTCATTACATATTACAAGGTAATAATAATGGAAATAAAGTGCACAATAAATGTAGTGCACTTGAATCATCCCGAAACCATCTCCTGCCCCACCTGCTAGTCCGTGGAAAAATTGTCTTCCACGAAACCGGTCCCTGGTGCCAAAAAGGTTGGGGACCGCTGATTTAGGGGGCTCTCTTCATGACCTTGGGGTGGGGAAAAGATGGATACACTTGACAACATTAAAATAGAGAACTCCTCTTTGTCAAAAGATATCATTAAAGAAGGGAAAAGACAAGCCACATGGAGGGGAAATGATATTTGTGGCACATCCACCAACAGTGGAATTGTACCCAGAATCAGCGGGAAAAAGCCCCACAGATGAGTGGACAAGATGCCAGGACAGGTGTGTCCCACAGCAGAGTGAGAAAGGAAAACCTTGTATTTGAGGAATATGAGCCCCTTTAAATTACCAGGCCCAGAAGGAATTTAAAATGTAACAGAAGTCTCCTCGTACTCCTCCTTTGCTAAATAATTACTCCTGGAAGCCACTTGCTATGTGGGCTCTAGACTAACACCAAGTAGCCAGAAAATGCCAGATACTCCATAGTTCAACAGTGCACAGCCAATCACTGACCAGTGTTATTTCTGTAAACCAATGAGAATTCTCAACAAACACCTTTTATAATCAACCCCTCTCCTGATTTGTCCTTTATTCTTTAAAAAGTTGAGGCCCTTTTTTGTTCTCTGGAGCACTCCCCAAGGCAAGTTGGAAGAGTGTCCCAGGGCAGGAGTCCTCAACCTTTGGGCTTACATAAACTATCTTTAAACTAGACTCTGACCTTTTTGATTATTTTAGGTTCACAAGAGTAACCAGAATGTCGATAAGCATATAAAAAGTTGCTCAGCCTCTTTAGACATCTGGGAAATGCAACTCAAGATCACAGTGAGACATCTCTATACACCTAACAGAATGGCTAAAATTGAAAAGGCTGACAATCACCACATGTTAATAAGAATACAGAGCAAAGCAGATTCCTAGTGAGAGAGAGTGTAAATTATAAAATCACCTTGGAAAAATAACTTGAGAGTATCTAGTAAGGCTGAAGGGAGGCATCCCCCAAAGACGCAGACCTTGCTCTCCTAGGAATGCCCCAGCAGAAACTCCAGGGCAGCGGGCGCCGCGCACAGTGCTCCCAGCAGCACTGTTCGCAGCAGCCCCAGAGGGGGACGACCCCCAATTCCATCACCAGCTGACAGAAATACACTGTTATGATGACTCAGGGCAATTCTACATAACAATGAACACCAACTTTAGATAGCATAGGATGCTTCTTAATTAGAGTAAGAGAAGGCAGACAAAACAGAATGAGTAAGGTTTAAAGGAACACATATGGTTTTACTTATATAAAGCTCAGAAACGGGTACCTGCCCCCACCCTATGTTGCAATTAGGAAGTAAAATGATAATGAAAGGCAAGTGAATACCATAAAATTTGGCACAGTGTTCAGGCCAGAGAGGAGGAGGGAGTCTGAGCAGGAAGGGATGGGGCCTGGGGAATGTGGTATTTCTTGACCTGTGTGCGGGTCACTCGGTTTTGTGCATTATGCTTTTCTGTACGACTTCTCTATTTCTCCACTTAAAGGAGCTTTAAAGAAACAAACTGCAGGATGTAAAATCATAGAAAATTAAAGTCTTTATAGATGTATGATCGCAACCGCGCTACATATATAAAATTTGCCTATAGAAAAAAAAGCTGGAAGAAAATTTAACAAAATATCAAGAATGGTTGTTTTAAGATACTGGACTAAAAGAACTACTGCTCCTTAAAGCCAGTGTGGAGGGAAGGCACGGGCACGCAGGCTGAATCCCGCCGATCCCTCAGCAGCCACGGCCTGCTCTCCCAGGGGGTGCCCACGATGGGGAGCAGGCACCTCCAGGTGGGGTTTCCAGCTCCATTTCCACCCCAGCCTCCAGGGTGGGAACTTTTCAGAGCCAGAGCGCGCTCCCTTCCCTTTGCCTAGGTCTCTGCTGCGGTGCACACGCATCCTATGCCTACATATTAAGTGAACAAGAAAGATGCAGAGTAATATGCACGTATGACCCATGGTGTAACTCCCTCTCCCCAAAACTTCCCCATAAGCCTATGTGAACATAATGAAGGATCATACACATTAGAATACTACATTCTTTCCTTCCATGGAATGGGATTGGAGGGTTTTAGAGGGAGATCTTTTCTTTTCTACATCTGTATTGTTTGACTTTTTTTAATTTTAGTAACAGTAATTTTTTAAAACAGTGACCTTAAAGGAAAGAACACAACCATTAATATTTAACTCTTTACATATGAGGAAACAGGCTGGGGAAGGTGAGGCAATTTTCAGCTGGTAGAGATTCCATTTGAATGTCTGCTGTCTGCTTCCAGGGTCCTCAGATGCTCCTCTAGGAACCATCCTCCACTCCGGTTCTGCCCCTCCTGGCGGACCACTTTGGCTTGGAGGCGCTCTGAGGGGGCACCTTATCTGTAGCCCTCTCAGCTATGCACCCACCAGAGCACCGGGCTGGTGGACACCTGCTGGTGGCAGAGGGGGGACTGGGCAGCAGGACCTTAGCTCACTTGCCCATTCCAGGCACACGGGAGACCTGACACTCCTTGGTCTGAAGCAGCAAAGGAGGCTGACTTTCACAGTCCCCAGAGTACCATCTGGAATTTCCACAAAGGTCCCTCCTCCCGAGGGCAGCAGGACCCATGAGAAATCTTGCCCTGTCCTATTCCTGGGCCAAGCTGTACTTGGGGGAGAGAGACCATTTTATTTTACCAGAAATTTCAAATTTCACCACCACCAACAACTCCTACCTCCTTATACCGAAATAAGTCCAACTGCATCATATTTTAAATAACATAAAGTAAAATAAAAACCATTAAAGTACTAGAGGACAGCATGGGGAAATTAGAAAAAAAAAGTCACATTGGAGAAGGACTATGTTTGATGCAAAAACCTGTACTAACCACCTGATAAAAAATGGGCAGACTACAAACAGGCAGCGGATAGAAAAGGAAATTCAGATGGCTTTAATTATACAGTTAAAAAGAGAAACACAAAATAAAATGATACTGAAATGCCAATTTCACTTGTTATTCTGGTATATTTCAAGAAGTTGGTCCCATGCCTGTTGACTAGGGAGGGCACTCTGGGGTAACTGAGCTGGGCCTTGCTGCTTACTTAGGAACATTCCCAAGAGCTGCCCTCCTGTAGAGTGGATGCGGGTCCCAGATGGCTCACCTCACTCCCAGGAAGGTCCCTGAGCGAGGGTGCTGTGCTCAGGCCACCGGGACGCTGGCCTCGTTTCCCTCGCTCTTCCTTCTGGCCAGCCTGGTTTATTGTCTGCAGAGAAAGTAGGAGGCTTGTCCAGGTCTTGGGAATCTTGGGCCTTTCAGGGGGCCCTGAACTGCTGTCCACATCACTGTAGCTTCCAAGACAAACCATGGAGATGGCACTGCCCCTGCCAGGGTAGCAGAGACCCGCGCCCAGAGCACCAGGCCTGGGGCTCAGGGGCTTGGGGCTCAGGGGCCTGCAGGGCACGCCTGGGCTTTCGAATGCCAGCCAGCAGGCAGAGCTGGAGGGCAGGGTGCGGCGGATCCCAGCCTGCTGGGCCCCAGGGCTGGCGGGGGACGTCAGCCAGGGCTTTTCAGGAAAGATACCTGAAGGTAGGTACCTACCGCCTTCCTGGGGGGCTGTGCATTTGATGGACGGTTCACTTCTTCTCCTGTGTTCTGAAGAGACCAAACTGCTGGAGGACAAAGGTGTGGGGGGACGTGGGGGTGCCCGGTGGTCGCCAAAAACATAGCCGTCCTTATCCTTGGCCCACTCCTCACAGTGGCTGTCGGTCGCCAGTGGGGAAGGAATTTCTGGTCCTGGAAGCAGACTCACTAGGGGAGGCCTTTTGGGGCCTTCTGCGTCTCTGCCTTTCAGAAATGCGCGCCAGTTGCTCTGGCGCAGCCTGCTCCTCTTCTCACCCTTGGGAGAACCTGGGGAACGTTCATCGCTGTTCTCTTTCTCTAACACTTTTGACTCAAAAAAATTTGAAAAGGTCTTATGAGCTAAGGCCAACCTTGCCCTGAGCCTTTTCTCTGTTGTTTTGAGTCTCTTTGCGCTGCAGCTTTCCGAGGAAGGTCTTTTGCTACCGAGATCCCCTGGTGACCCCACATCCCCGCCTTCTATCAGCCCTGGGGCTCCTGCGCCTGCGCCCTGCGGGACTACCTCCGGAGGAGCGCTCCTGTCCACGAGGTGCGGAGGCGGCCCGACACCAGTCAGACTTTCCGCGCGGAGCTCCTCACAGCGCTCCAGAGCCGAGGGCCTGCCTTTCCTGAAAGAGGACACTGTGGGAAGCCTGCTGGCGGGGGCAGAGGAGCCGGGGCCCTTCTCCGCGGCCCCAGCAGCACCGCCCCTGGGGGCCTGGCGGGCCCATGCGCCCGTGCCGCTCTCCCCCCGGCTGCCCGCCGGGTGGAGGCCCTGGGCCCCGTGCACGCCCTCGGGCCTGGGGCTCAGGCCCTCTCCGGGCACTTTCTCTTCCGGGGGTTCCTCTGTGCTGGGCGCCTCTTCCAAAGCAGCTCGGGGAAGCAGAAGGCTCCATCGCTCTGCGGCCTGCGCCACGGGCGGAAGCGTCCCATCACCAGCTCCCAGCGTGCAGGCTGCTGGCAGCGCGCGCTCATTGCCACAAGTGGATGTTTTCCTGGCTCTGGGAGACTTATGGGGGGTCGCGCCAGTACTGAGGGGATATCCTGGCCTTTCTCCGGTAAAGTTACCGGACTGTATTTCTGGAAGAGGACCCAATTTCTTCTTGGTGGCCTGAAGACCTTTCTGCTCCACAGCTATAATGATGGCTGTACACCTGCCCCTAGAGGCCGAGCAAGCTTTGGATTCCGAAAGACCCTGCAAAGCATTTTTCCTGCTGATGGGGTCTAGAACCATGGCCTCTTCAGCTTCCTTTGACGTGTCTACTGCACTTGATTTCAGGGTGCCTTCTGGAGCATCCGAACTCTCACTCACTTCCGAGCAACCCATCAGGACACCGTTCCGTACCTGGGTCCCCTCAGTGCCAGGCTGCCGTGGAAACTTGGCTCTAGTAGGTAGCTTTCTTTTCTCACTGAGAACATACTTTGATGTGTAATTACTGGTTTGGTTTCCTACCTTGACAGAAATGTCCTGAAGGTGCTTTTGTTTCTCTCTCACACCAGCAGCGCTTGGTGCAAGGCGAGTGCCTTGGGGTTCCTCGGTTCTGCTTTCTGGGCTGTGCCCCAGCTTGCACTCAGCAGGCCCAGGCACTTCCTCCATGCCGAGCTTCACCAACTCTGACGTAAGGCATGAAGCGACTGGGCATGACCCAGAATCCTGTCCCAACTGGTCTTCCTGCTGGAGACCTGCAGAGGATGTGTCCTGAGAGGCCCTTTTCAAGCTAAAACCGCTGGGTTTGCTGTACGGGTCCTGCAAAGAAGGGCCTCTACTTTGAGAAGCAGGAAGCAAATGAGACAGCTGGGTGGACACAGAGTAAAGGGTGTTTTGTGTTCTTGTATCTTGCTCATTTTCTGTCCCTTCCTTCAAATGGGTGCCAAACTTCACAAAGTTCTGTCCCACGGGACCCTCAGGGTGACCTAAAGGAAACTGTGTTGTGGAATGGGCCCCAATCAGTGTCCTTGTGTGCCGGCAGCAGTGCCCAGGGGCCACCCTCCCCTTTTCACCAATATTTTCTGGTGCACTGTGGTGACGCTTGGCAAGTAGGAGGCAAGATGTCCCCAGAGGAGGCCAGCAGGGGGCATCAAAGCAGGGCTGGGCCCAGAGCAAGTCTGTGTGCACCGCAGGGCCTGGAGTATTTCCCTTCTTTGTCCTGGCCCCCAGGGGGGCTGTGCTGTCCAGCGGGTCTCTGCGAGGCAGCACTGGGGCCCTGGCCCTGTTGTGGATATATGGCCAGCTCCGACCCAGTTCACAGCACCAGAGAGGGAAGGACCAGACCACTGGGATGCCCAGACAGCTCGCAGACCTCGATTTTTGAAGAGAAACACCAGAGAGTTCAGAAGTCACCACCTGTGCTGGCTGGAGACTGCTGCTGCCTGGGGCACCCTGTGAGCAGCACCCTGCATGTCCAGGATCCCTTGCCAGCAAAGGCTCCAGCTCTAGGCTGGTCACATGGTCCCAGAGGTGTTCTGCCCCCTCTTCTCCAGCAACTGCAGGAAAGGCTTGCAGTGTGTTTCCGTGAGCCTCTTCTGTTAAGCCAGGGGGCAAATCTGGTTCTTCCTTTGCATCGAGCCCAGGGACACGGGTCAAATGTTGCTCCTGAGGAGGTTCAGTTGCTGGGACCGCGGGGCATCTCCAGCATGCTTCTCTGTCTACGGACGGCCCACTTGGTGGGAAGCAGACTCCTGTTGGGAGGTCCCCAGAGAAGGACTCTGTGTCGGAGGCACTTTCTAAGGGGTCTGTTTTTGTTTCTGATTGACTGTCACTCTGGTGGGACAGCATCTCAGAATCACCATGGTCTGTTTCCTGGCTCCATCCCTGCTTCTCTGGTTCTGCAGGGGATGTGGGGAGCTGGCTATCTTCAATCTCACCTTCATCTGGCAGGTGTGCATCTGGCTCTGGAGTCTGGAAGGGCAAGAAGAAAGGAGTCAGATAGGAGGCTGGGGACATCTGTACATGTTTACGCTGTGCCCGCCTTAGTCAGAAGGGGAGGCTCATAAATGTCTCATTAGTTCTCCATGTGCCCCTAGGAGGGGCGGTACGTATGGAGAGCTACCTTTTATTCACATAGGACACAAACGATGAAGCCAAACCCAAGGATTGGGGAGAAAAGGTAGCACAGTTAAAAAATCTTAAAAAATCAGAATGGGCCAAACGAGCATGTGCAGTTGAAGTAAGTATAAATATATTGTGTGAGTCATGGCAAAAAACATCCCTGCCTAATGTTTTCAGCAAGAAGGAATAAATTAGTATACATTTGTGTTCTGTTTGTTCTTATATAACCAACTGGCTTAAAGTCAACACTCTCACACATAGAAGTATTTTCTGAGTTTGCTTTGTTGGAGCAAAACACCAAAATACAACAACAAAAAAACCCCAAGAATTATTGAAACTGCAAACACATTTTGGGATGTTATGAATGCCCAAGACAGCTTTGAGAACAAGAAGGAAAATAGAGAACTGTGCAAGTATTTCCTTCCCTAGTTACATATTTCTTAATGAACTTATTGAGATATAAATTTCCATACATCTATTTAAAGTGCATAGATCTATGAGTTTTGACAAATGTGTATGCCCATAAACAAAAGTCTAGACTAAAATCCCTGCCCTACCTGGTCAGTCCTCACCTCCTTCCCCCTCCTTCCCCTGTGAGCGACATGCTTTCTGTCACATGATCCAGGTTTGTCTTTTCTGGAGTTTCAGATGAACAGAATATACAGTAGTCCCCCGTTATTCATGCTCCCAAACCCCCAGTGGATGTCTGAAACCACCTGAACTCCATGTATGTTTTTTCCTATACATACATACCTATGATAAAGTATAACTCACAAATTAGGCACAGTAAGAAATTAACAATAACTATTAATACAATAGGACAATTAAAACAATGTACTGTAGTAAAAGCTATGTGAATGTGGTCTTTCTTTCTCTCTCTCTCTCAAAATATGTCACTGTACTATACTCACCTATTTTCCGACTGAGGTTGACCTCAGGTACCTGAATCCGTGGAAGGCAAAACATTGGATAAAGGGACGCTACCGTATATTCTCCTGGGTCTGACTTCTGTCCCTCACACATCGTGGCTGTAGCATGTCTCAGTGCGTGCAGTGCCTGGAACTCTGACATAATGCTGTGCACGACACTCAACGGTCGAACTCCCCGAGGGCCGCCAGCCCAGGAGCTGGGTTAATACTCGGCCCCACTTCCTGCTAAGGCTCTTTCACATAAATCTTGTACAGAAGCGTTCACTCAGCCAGCCCTTCCCAAGCATGGTTTCCCAGGATTTGTCCTAAGAGATTTCTCAAAGTAAAATTGCTTTTAATCCTCCTTGACTGAGAGAAAGAAAACAAACACCAAAGCATGTGATGTGTGAGGCTCTAAGGAGCCAGGTAGGAAATTAGGAATGATACAATACTACAGTTTCCAGTACGTCGCAAAGCAGGAAGGCGTTGGGAATAGGAAAGCAAACAGTAAAAATCAAACCATTTGGAAAGGAGGTCTGTGTGGCTGTTACGTGGAGGCCAGGTTCCACCAGGAGTCCACCGCGGGAACTTGCTCTGCCGCCAGCCTCCCTGGGGCGAGGCACCCCGACCGCACCGCGGGACAAGCAGCCTTCAGCCTGCGGCCTCCCACGGCAAGGCGAGGACGGTGAGACGCGGACGTGAGCACGCCTTGGTGAGCACAGGCAGGCGCGCAGCCGCAGGTCTGTGTTGTAAGGAGGGAACTGAGAGAGCCGGCCTGTGCCGGCGACTCCTGCCTGCCGGGCACCCTGTCCCTCATCTCCACAGCCAGGTTGTTACCACAGTCCCGGCCCGACTGCAGGACGCTGAGCCAGACCCCCACATTGCCGCGGCTCCAGCCACCGCCCAGACCATGTTGGCAAAGTCCCAGCTTCCCAGTGACCATCAGAACACTGATGGCCACAGTGTCGGAGGGCTCGCTCTTGCCACTCTGCCTGTGTCACAGCCCAGGGCACTACCAGTGAGGGAGGGGCTGGCGCCTCGCTGAGGGAGGGTCAAGCCTCTGAGTTGCAGGCATTTTGGCAAGAGGCCACACTGGGTCTCAACAAAAACAAAAGCCTCAGGGGGAAAAAATCTAAGATAACTCTTCCAGAGTATAAAACTGGGGCGGTCTATGCAGGAGCACCGGAATAGCGGGTTTGATATTCACTGAAGTGCACAAATACTGAAATATGAAGAGTACATTAAAGAAAACATTTGGTTTGATGAAATGCTAGATTCTAATTTTATAAAGAAAGAATACTTTCTGCCTGAGTTAATTCAGGAATGAACCTCAGATAATTTCTCAGCAGAAATCTATGTAACTCCGGGGTTTTCCCCTGGGGCTGGCCTGGGGGTCAAAGCTACAGGGAAATAAGTATTACTTTTGCAGAGACACAGAGTGTTTGCAGGGGTGGGGGGTGGACCAAATATGAATGTTTTCAGCAGGCAAGCTCTCTTTGTTTTGTTACAGGCCAGGCACTTCCTGATGACCTTATTTCTACAACTGTATGAGGCTTCAAACACTAGGGCCAGGTGCTGAGCCTCTCTCCTATAAGACACAGCTGCGGGGTGTTCCCACAGAGGGGTGACCTGCTGACAAACAGCCCAGCCACCTCCTGCTACCGACCCCCACCACCTCCCTTCGCCGTGGAGACCCCAACCCACCCGCCTCTGCTCGGCCCTCCACAAACACAGTGACACGGTGTACGCTGACTTGCCACACTTCCTCCTCTCCCATCTACTCCTTAAAATTATTGGTATGTGAGGATGTAAGATTCCTTGTAAACACAAATGTCAAGTTGCATGCCACTAGTGTTAATCTGCATTACTTTCATTATCTTGGCATTCTAATTTTTTTCATAATTCCCATTATGACGTCCTCTTTGACCAATGATGTTAAGTATGTTTCAGTTATTTTTTTGTTTCTGATTTCTATTTAATTACTCTGTAATCAGAGAGTATGCTCTGTATGATACTGACTTTTTTTTGATAGTAGTTGAAGCTGGTATATGGCATAATGCAAGGTCTCCTATTTCATAAATGTCCCATGGGTATTTGAAGAGAATGCACAGTCTAATCATTCAGTGCAGTATTCGATACATGCTCATTGGACCGAGTGTTGATTATATGTAATTCCTCAGTGATCTCACTAGCAATCTGTACATCTTCCTGGGTGAAGCGTCTTCAGATCTTTTGCCCATTTAAAACCACACACCGTAGTGGATTTGTCGACTTCCTCTTTTAATTCTGGCATCACTGATGCACATATTTCAGCATTATGTTAGTAGATGGATAAACAAGGTTAGAATTGCTGCGTCTTCCTGGTGAGTAGCTTTTATTAGTGGCAGTAATAAAGGTTTTTAATTTATTACCCTCAGAAAGACTTTTACTTTAAAGGCTATCCTCTAATGTTAATGTATCCACACCAGCATTTTTTTGGTTAACATTTGCCTGCCATATATTTTTCCTTTCTTTTATCTGCACTCTTTCTCTTTTTCTTAGGTATGTTTTGCATAATAACAACACATGGCTGGATTTTCCAAATTCAACCTTTTAACCACTTTTAACGAGAGAGTTTGGCCCACAAGTATTTATTGTGATCGCTGATATGTTTCGGTTTCTATCTACCTCTGCATTTCCTACTTTCTGAGCTGTTCTTCTTTTTGTCCTGAGAATTTCCTTTTTGTACGTGTGCACTTGACTAAGATCTAAGAGGCTATATTTAAAGGAATGCCTTGCTTTACTTCCAGGTTTATTTCTAGGTGTCTCTGTTACAGCCAGCTGTTCAGAAACATCCCGTCTGCCATGACGCTACAGCCATGTTCTCGTGACCGATGCACAGTGCGGCTGGCACTGCCCTTGGCACTGAGGCAGCTGGCAGAGGCCCCCGGTGACCTCTGTATTGCCAAATCCAAGGCTCTTGGTTTCCTTTTTCTTTTTGACTGCTATGTAATTTTTTACAATTTTATTGATGTATAATTGGCATAAAATAAACCACACGTATTTCAAGTGCACAATTTAAGTTTTGACACACACCTGTGAAACCAGGACCTCAATATAATGAACATTTATCTCATCTCCAAAAGTCACTTCATGCTTCTTTGTAACCTTTCCCTTTTGTCCCTCCTAGCTCCTCCCTCAACAACCCTCCCCCCGACCCCACAATCTTTGTCTGCTTTCTGCCACCATAGATTAAGTTGCAGTTTCTAGAATTTCATATAAATGGAACCATACAGTATGTTTCATTTTTTTTGTCTGGCCTGTTTCAGTCAGCACCATCATTTTGAAATGCACCCTTGCTGTCGTCCGTGTCAGCAATTTACCCCTTTTTTCGCTGACGAGTGCTCCCCTACATGGCTGCACCACAACTTGTTTATCCGTTCATCTGCTGATACGCATTTGAGTTGTTCCCTGCTTTTGGCTTTTCAGATAGAGCTACAATGGACATTTGTGTCCAGGTCTTTGTGAGGACACGTGCTTTCGTCCCTCCTGCATGAATGCTGAAGAGTGGTGCACCATACACATATTTAGGGGTATGTTTTAACTTCTTTTTTTTTTTTTTGAGACAGAGTCTCACTGTGTTGCCCAGGCTAGAGTGCCGTGGCGTCAGCCTAGCTCACAGCAACCTCAAACTCCTGGGTTCAAGCAATCGTCCTGCCTCAGCCTCCCGAGCAGCTGGGACTACAGGCACGCGCCACCATGCCCGGCTAATTTTTTCTATATATTTTTAGTTGTCCAATTAATTTCTTTCTTTTTTTT